>PVLA01000231.1:482500-587804 GCA_004027455.1 Hydrochoerus hydrochaeris
AACCTGTGATACTTTAGAACCTGGTGTGATTTTCCACTGTGGAATTCCTCTTCTGTGTTCTGAAACTTGAGGTGAGTTTGGTGGAAAATTTCCTTTACCAACACCTTCTACCTGGAAGTGCTAAGTATTTTCTACATGAGTCATTTTCCCTGCCTTGGGTACCTTCAGCAAATACCTTTAGAAGGTAATACTTTGAGAAATGGGAGCCACAAATTTTAATTCAACTGACTTTTAAAACATGCAATTTGTGGTCTGAAGTTTGCCAGAGGTTGGTTGTATTACACCCTCAGATGGTGCATTGAATTTACATGAGGAAAATGTGAGCTGGTTCTGTCCTGTCCTACTGTCCTGCCCTCCTCCTCTTTTTCCTTCCCTTACTCTCCCTCCCCTCCTACCCTTTTGTCTCTCTCTCTGTCTCTCATTTTCATTTTGTCTAAAATTCTGTTTCATGCATACAACTATGGAGTTCCACTGGAGGATGTAAGGACAGTTTCTAATAGCAAAATGTGACAGTAATTTTGTATACATGGAGATTGAAACTTTCAACAGTAGAGCCACTAGAAGTGCTGATAGTTTTTTGAGTTTTTCTCTAATACAAATCTGAGAAATCGTGTGATTCTATTGAAAATCATAATATTTAAAAAATAAAGTGTTTACAAAATTGCTTTGAGTTGTTCTTCGACTTCCAAAATGACAACTTAGCATTTGGGGCATAATGCTGTAAGATTTACTATTTATATGAAATCTCTGTTTCATAGCCCTTCTATTCCAAACTGTTGTGACTTTTGCTGAATTCGATACTGAAATGAATATTTACTTGGACTCAAGGAGGTTAAGAGTGTTTTCTTTTATTGTAACAATAACATTCATAAGAAAAACTAAGCGAGCCAAATAACACCAAGCTATTTGTATTATAATTCATAATGATTGATCACCAAATAATGATCTAGTAACTGGGTGATCATTTTGATCCACCCTGCAAACAGGACAGCATTTGTTCAAATTTAGGTTTATGTTCAAATATTGCCTGATATTTATATATAAAAGACAAACGGAATTTGTTTGGTAAACCAATGTAAACATGATGTCAGGACCGAACTAGAAATATATTGAATTCAGAAATATGTTGAGTTTCCTGCAAATACATATTATCTCCTCTTTATTAGAATGGCAAGCAACTTTTCTGATGTCTATCTATTTTTCTTCTATTTTTTTCATATTCCTCTTTCATTTTCACCTTTCCCTTTCTGTTCACAATGCAAGCTCCAGTGACAGTGATACAACATGGGGAATCCCTGGGGAGCCAGATCTAAGTTCTATTATTTAGATCAAATCTTTCATGATGAGTATTTTAGAAGTTTTAAAAAAAAATCAGCATAGCACACACATATACACCCTATTCCTACTAATAGATGAACCAGCCTGGGCTACAAAGTGAGCTCAAGGCCAGCTTGAACTACAGTGAGACCTGTCTCAAAAAGACAAAAAATAAATTTTTTAAAAACATGAACCAATATTTGTCATACCTGTAATTGAATTATAGTCAAACTTTAAGTCAAATCATTTCATAAATGTGTTGCTTGTATTTAAAGCTAGAGCATTCTTTGCTAGAGACAGAGTTTTGTCCTAGTTTTTTGTTTTTCACAGGTCAAAACTGGAAAAATTCTCTTGAGTCTTCAAGATAAAGCTCTTATGTTTGTATCAGCATCAACATGTAAGAATCAGGTGCAGTTTCTGCTTCATCTGTTTACATGTTTATGTTGTCACTGAAAAAGTGAAGCCATTGTGTATAGCTCCCAAGGAGACCCTTAGTGCATTTTTATGTTGGAAAACTTTATTTTTGTGATTTTTGTTTGCACAAAAAATAAGCATCAAAAAGAATACTCCAAAGAATAAGAGTTACTGCCGCAAATGAAATGAAACTCAAGTATGATTTAATTACTGTGTTGTCTTTTTAAATGTCACTTCCTGTTTTACCTGTTGTCTTTTTTTAATTAAAAGCTTTAAATATATGCTTTGTGGTGTTATTTTGGAATCAATGTATCTTTTTCTTCGTAAGATTTCAAGTTTAAACATTTATAATGTGACATTGTGATATTTAAGCCTGACAAGTGAATAAATATTTAGTAAGTAGCTTAGTCTATTTTTTAAAAATCATTAAAGTTTTGCTTTGTTCATAAAATTACTATGCTGTAAAGTTTATGTTATTTGGCTTTAATGATGTTTTGTGTTTGAGATAAAAACGAACAGTTTGAGAATGTGGAAATTTGTGCTCCCCATCCCTGCATTATGTTTAGTAAAATTAAGCCTGACTTGTTAGCTAGTACACATACAAAACTAACTAAACTGTACCAAGACTTTTGAGTTGATGTAAATGTTTCTTCCCAAAACCCCAAGTCCAGTGATGGAAACCTGTGACACGCGTGCTATAGTGGGCTATTTATTACCATCAAAAGCTCTAAAAAGTTTGCCTTCTCTGCCCTAATCTCCTCTTTAAATCAGAACAAGTCACTCAATTCATCTACAATGTGTCTTCCCTATACTATTTTAAGACAAAAATTTTAAATGCAGAGGTACTTGAAAATGGATTTCTAGACTAACTGAATCCACCTCAGATTATTGTGGAGGTATAGTAAGATACTGCACCAACAAATCCTAGTTGTACTGTTTTCCAAGAGGGTATGACCCAGGCCTTGCCAGGCCTTTTTGGACTGCTGGAATAAGGCCAGTGATGACCCTTTTCATAGACAGATATGATGAATAAATGAAGTGACAATATGACATGCTTGACATGTGGTAAATGCACAATATACTCACTAGTGTCTGACTGTTGGCTTACTTGGGCTGCACCGAATGAAGAGTAATTGTCTTGGGTTGCATATAAAATATATTTTTTAGTTAATGTATATGAATAAATTTTTTTATATTTTATTATAGCATTTTAAAAATACAAGTCTAAGTTTAATAATTAAGTTTAATAATTAAAAAAGAAAACACATGTCTGCTTAATAACAATAAATGCCATTCCCTACAGGCGCACACACATGGAGGTAGATTGAAATGCTATTATCAGTAATCACTGCATTTTACTCACCACCTGCACTAGTGTCTGATACACAAGGAGTTTGGTTAAACTGTGTGGCGCAAGCTCAGGAAGCCAAGTCAGCAGTGCACCCAGCATTCTGATGTCATCTCTATGGTCCATGCTTGAGCCCTGCACAATCAAGTAGTGAAAAAAAAATCCACTAAATATCACAAGATAATGTTAAAAGTGTTGGATGTGGTGCTGCACCACCAGCTGTCCAGGGATACATGTGGCTTGTGGCTTGAGCATGCCTATGTTCCTACCACAGGAACCTGTCTGCTGTTCTGGGAAGTTGTGATACAGTAGAACCTGTTGGTTTGGACCAGTCCAGATCCCATAAATGCTGGTCCTGCCATGGCTGGTAACCTCCAGAATAGCAGAGAATCTCAGTTTTTCCTTGTGTTTGAAGTCAGATTAAATATTCTCTAAAATTCATTTCAGTTCTACAGTGAGGGTAAAATGTTTAGGAGATTAAAAAATAAAGGAGTTTGGTTCCAAGAATGTAGGAAAATGTCACATATACTAGTCCTTAATATCTATTCCATGATTGAATGTTTTCTTAAGACTGTATTTTGAAGTAAGGAAATTTGCCTTTGTGACTTTATAGTGATACATCTTAAGGAGAATAATGAATATTGAATAATGGCCAAATTCATTTCTTCCTTTTTCTTTCCTTTTTTTTTTTTTGAAATAAGATATCTTCATGAGGTTCAGACTGACCTCAAACTCACTTTACAGCCTAAGATGGCCACAAATTCACAGTGATCTTCCTGCCTCAACATCCCGAGTGCTGAGATTATAGGCATGTACCGCCACACCTGGCCAAATTCACTTCTAGATGTCTAGAAAAATCTCCTTTCCACCTCCCTGACCATATCTTGAATTATTCTCTGTACCCAACTTGCCACAATTCACTGATTTCCATATATTCTGGTTTCTTTCTGTTCTTCCCTTATGAAATGAAGCTCTTTCACACAACGGGGGCTTTGCACATCTCCGCAATGGTCTCCTCACCTTTCACTTTCTTCTGCCTAGCTAATGTCTACTCTCTGTTAGGTCTCAATGTAAATGTCATTCATTTTCTTATGGATGCCTCCTCTGGTCCACCTTTTGAGGGCAGGCCTTCCTTTTATATTTGTTTGTACATGTCTCCCTGCACTTACTTTCTGCTATCTATTGAAACAGTATTTATTTATATAAAAATTTTTAAGTCCATTGACTACCTTCCCCAGTATACACATAGTTCCTTAGGGGTACAATCTTTATTGATCTTTTATTCTCTGCTCTACACTTCAAAGCTTCAATGACTAACATATTTTTACTGTTCAGGAAATATTTAATAAATGTATAAATGAAATGATTCAACTGCATCCCAAACTAGGACCAATTCCTATCAGTTAAGCTTCATAACAGAATATACTGATCTTGAGTATTCTTGAAAACTATTTTTCTGTAAATGGTGTTACTAAGCTCTAATAGCACATCCTATGCAGTTTCATTTATGTGAGTCACTTAATTTCATAAGTATAGTGAGTCACTTAATTTCTTAGAGATTTATTTATTTACTCATGGCTGGGTCAGATGATATTTAAGTTCTTCTCTGTTTAAACACTATTTCCACAATCTGTTCTTTATGGCTCTGTGGGACATTTGTGGGAATTTGGCTGCCTGGAAACCACGGTACTCTTGGTACCAATTTCTACAGTTTAAACTCCCTAAATTATTATTATTTTGTCTTTTTGAGACAGGGTCTCACTATGCAGTTCAGGCTGGCCTTGAGCTCACTTTGTAACCCAGGCTGGTCTTAAACTTGCAACAATCCTCCTGCCTCAGCCTCCCAAATGCTGGGATTACAGGCATGAGCCACCACACCTGGTTTAAACTCCCTAAATTATGATAACAAACATAGATCAGTTAGTGTAGGGGGGAAAAAAGAATGGATTGATTCATGAGTGAAAAGTCCAGAAATGGCTCTGAATTCAAAGGCTCAATGATGCCAAGGGAAAGTATCATTTTAATAAAGTTTTTTCATGATTAGTTTTTTTGTCTTTTTTGAGACAGGATCTCACACTATAGTTCAGGCTGGTCTCAAACTCCCAGCCATTCTCCTGTCTCAGCCTCCCTCCCAAGTGCTGGGATTACAGGAATTTACAGGATTACAGCATTACATGCCTGTCTATGAATGTTTTATTTAAAACTATACATTCTTCTAGGATTCCAGCTATTCAAATTCCCATGTCATTTCAAAAGAATCATTCCATCCTAGAAGAAATACACTGTCTCCATGTTTAGATGAAAAATAATATTGCCAACTGGGTCAAAACAGCAAGAAAATTGCTGTCCTGGTATTTGTTTTGAAACAACTATAATATATATTTTCCCTCGAGAAGTACCATCGATTTTTAAAAAGAAAGAAATAAAGTCCTTAGTGGAAATAACTCAGCAATCTATATGAATGGAGGATTTGAGATTGTAAACATGATCTCTTGAAAGAGTACTTACTTTTCTAATTCCTCAGATCCACATTCCCCATAGAATCCCAGAAATAATAGTCAAAATCATGAAGTTACATATGTCTATACTCAAAGAGGTTTTTTTGTTCCCTTGTTTCTTATTTTGGTTGAGATAGGGTCTCACTATGTGGCCCAGACTGGATTTGAACTCATGGTGATCTTCCATCTTCCTGCCTAAACCTCCCAAGTGCTGGGATTACAGGTTTGCACCACCACACCTAGTTTGAATAGAATTTATATCATGTATATGACATCCAGATTGTGTCTGCCTACATGCTGACCAGTTAAGGTTAATCAAAATAGCAACACCTCTTTTTTTCATGATTGCTATTTTGGATCAAATGACAAAGCAAATGTATTAGGAAATTGGATTTTTCTTCATCTAAAGTATCAGACATGATTACAAGCACATAGAGTTAAAGGAAAATAAAAGGGTTTATACTCACCTTGGTGTATTAGATGTTTAAAATTCGATAGTTGCTGGGTATGTAATCCCAGCCCTACGGAGGCTGAGGCTGGAGGATTGTTGTGAGATCGAGACCAGCCTGGGCTACAAAGTGAGTGTATGGCCAGCCTGAACTGCATAAGGAAGACCCTGGCTCAAAAAGACAAAAAAAAAAAAAAATCAATAGTTTTTATAAAAGTTTTCCTGATATTCTGAATGTGTGTCTATTTATGTAGGAGATAACAAAACTAAAAAGATGTGTTCTAAAAAGCGAATTTAGGAACTTAGGGTGCTGGGCAAGAAAGCAACATGCCTCCCTTGGTAAGTGGCTGCACTGGGCAAGCCACAAAGGGAACCAGTCAGCGTCTCCTGAGATCCAGCCATGTTGGAATTTAGGGCACTGACCAAGAAGCACCTTCCTGGTAAGTGGCTGTGGTGGGTGAGCCAGGAAGAGAATCAGTCAGCGTTTCCCATGAGCCTACCAGGGTGCTGGCTGAGAATCAAACATCCCATTCCCCTGCCGCCCCACCATCAGCAACTGAGGGCCAGAGGTCTGAGCATCTACCTTAGGAGGATGACAGTATGCAATATAGCAAATATAGGGGATTTCCTTCTGTCTTCCCTTTGAAAGCCAACATTGTTTTTACTGTTTTGCTTTATTCTGATTAATTATATTGCTCTGTTCAATATCCTGTTTTGATAAGCTCTATAATGTTGTGTATTTGGTTTGATTTTGCTATACCTGATTGAAAGGACAACTATTGTGAAGATAACGAGATATACTATGGTACCTATTACTGTTATCCCGGTATCCTGCTGTGAAGTTTTGTGCCAGTTTCACTGCATTGTCTCTATTGGCTTTGTTCTGTCTTATTCTGTTGTATTTTACTACCTTCAAAATAAAAGAAGTTAAAAAAAAAAGAGAATTTAGATGAAGTCAAGAATTAATTAAGAAGGTAGTTGGTTTGCTATGCATTGGAGTCTACACTTCTCAAATTTGCCATCTATGTCTTCGGACCTTGCAACTTCCAGCGTGCAATGAATAGATGTCAGCATAGCATGTCCTTGTTTGTTCTCTTAAGATATATTTCCAAGCATATCAGATCCAGCTCTAATTCCCTGCTCTTTGCTCTCTGCCTGAAGGGTCTCTTTTTCAATTGCAGCACACTTATGGCAGGGTGAAAGCATTGGGAAATTCACACCTTTTCTGGGAGCATCCCTCAACCACTGACTGAGTAGACTTGGAGAATACATACTTCTGGTTCCTTTCCTGTCGGGTTCTAAATTGTGTCTCAGCATTCCCCAGTGGGAGGAAGCTCAAAGTGCAGTAGTAACTTCCTGGACAGTCCGTACATTCTTTGTTGGCCTCTTGCCTTCCCTGCCTCACCTCCGCACTGTGCTGCCAACATTTCCCTAGATTTGGATGGACCACAAGGAAGACACGTGCACCAGATTTTTGTCTCATTGTCTGCAATTGGTAAAATTATGTGAGTAAAAACTGAATTTAAATAATATGGCTGTAATTTTCCTCCTCCCCTTCTTTCTCCTCCTCCCCTTTCCATACCTTTCCCTCCTCTAATTCCTCCCTCCTTGGATTTCTCCTCTGTATTTAGTTTTTGTTTTTCCGGTGCTAGGGATTGAATGTGGGGCCTCCCACATGCTAGACATGTGCTGTGCCACTGAGTGACATCTTCAGCTTCCTCCTTATTCTTCCAAATATTTCCACTTTAGAGAATTTGAATTAACTCCCCACACAAAACATTTGGAAACAGCATTCTTTTTATACTCTCTTATTTATTATTCTCTTGACACTGGATTTTATTACTATTATTTTACATATCCAAGGTTTATAACATGTACCCTCCCATCTATAGCATGGTTATTATTTCAACCATATTTTGAATAATAACATAGGTGATTTGTTTTCAGCCCAAAGAACCTCAAATGTTTTGAGGTCTGTTGTCCATTATTTCCCTCTTTAAGGCATATATATGTACACATACATGTATATGTACATATATATGGTACATATATATGTAGGTTTTGGGTGATTTTTTTTTTTCTTTTTGAGACAGGGTCTCGCTATGCAGTTCAGGCTGGCCTTTAGCTCACTTTGTAGCCCAGGTTGATCTCGAACTCCCCAACAACCCTCCTGCCTCAGCCTCCTGAGTACTGGGATTACAGGTGTGCATCACTGTGCCTAGATTTAAGGTATATATTTTAAATGCATTTTGTTCTAGACTAGAGTTTCTTTTATTTCTTTACATAGCTCTGTGTTTAGCTAGTTATTAACATGTTTGTACAACTTTTGAAGACATAATTGAAATACAGTGCACTATCTATAGCTCAGAGGTATGATTAGATCATTTTTGCCTTATCTGAAACAATCTGCACATTAAAAATAAAGATTCCTGTCACCCACAAAAGGCTCTTCATACCAGTTTAAATTCATCCCTTTTATCTATTCCCAGATAACTCATAACCTGCTATTTCTGTCCATGAGTTTGCCTGTTACAGAATTCTACATCAGTGGAATCATACCCTACATGTTTTTTTCATCTGGCTTCTTTCACTCTTCATATTTTATCCACACTGTTGCTCGTATCAATAGTTGTTGTTATTATTGGGTAAATAGTTTTTCCATGGATTGACTATTTTTATTACTTTTATTTGCATTTATTTTATGCTTAATTTTCTCTTAGGCCATGAGTTTTTGTTGCTTCATTTTCTTCTGGGATATCTTTTTCTGTTGTGCAACCTCCTGTTAGAGTTTTCTGGAGCAATAAAGGAGCAGAATATAAGAAAAAGTAAAAGTGGCCTTTTTATTTAAAGGACATGGAGAGGAGCCCACGACCAGCAAGGGTTTGGCTTTCTCCTCTGACCAGATATGGGAGTGTGGGGTATATGTGACCTTTGACCAGATGTAGTGCTTAGGGCGGGCATTGATGACATGCTAGGAGCTGATTGGAATTTTCTTTGAACACATGGGAAAGGAAAAAACTGTAATGGGGAAGAAGGAGGAAGTGGCCATCTCGTAGGCATCCCTGATCTGGCCATCCACCATGTTGAATTACCACCATAATGTCCTATAATTTATTCCAGGGCAAAACTCTTTCACCTCCTCCTCTGGTTTAGGAACATTTGTTCCTTTTGGTCAGGATCATTTCACTGTGGCAAGGGCAGCTCACAATGGATTAAGGTGTCACTGAGCTCTGTAAGTATGGCAGCACAGAGGCTTTGTTCAGCTGGATGTGTTCAATAACCAGAAAAGCTACACCTAAAGCCTACAGTTCAGCATGACTCTGCATTTTTGAGCACGTGCAACAGAATTTCCACATTCTTTCATAGTCATCAACTCTGCATCCAGCCCCACTTTTGACCAATTCCACCGATGTACCATCGGAACAGTGCATATCGCTTCTTTAAAGTGACATCCTTCAGATTCTTGATGGCCTTTTGGATATGCATACCACAGATACCCTGGGAAATTTCATGAGTGTTCTTCAAGTGTTCAACAAAGAGTTGAGATTCTTGATTTGCATAATTTTATAAGATTTTTCTGGGTGAAGAGAATAATGAAGCATTTTCACAGGTCACCTGAGACCATTTACAGGAAGAGGAAGAATTTACTATTTCTTTCGTTCTTTTTTTTTTTTTCTTTTTGAAGCAGAGTCTCACTATGCATTTCAGGCTGGCCTTGAGCATACTTTGTAGCCCAGGCTGGTCTTGAATTTGCTACAATTCTCCTGCCTCAGCCTCCCAAGTGCTGGGATTACAGGCTGTAATTTCTTTACTCATTTTTCTGTTGATGGACATTTGCTCATCTCTATTTTTTGGTTATTACAAATAAACCTGTTACATTTGTAAACAAGTCTTTGAATGTGTATTTCCATTTCTTTTGGATAAAATTTGTAGTGGAATGGGTGACTAGTACAGGATATATGTTTAACTTTTCCTGAAATTTCTACACTGTTTTCTGAATTGGTGGTACAGCTGGGGATTTAACTTAGTGGCTCAAGCACTTGCCTGGTAAGCGCAAGGTCGTGAGTTTGATCCCTGGTTTAAAAACAAAAACAAAACAAAAAAACTGGTGGTACAATTTACTTTTTCACAAGCAGTTCCGGTAGCTTCACATACTGGTGTTTTTTAATTTTTTAGCCAACTTAATGAGAATGACATGGCATGCCATTGTGGCTTTAACCTGAGCATCCTTTTATTACAGATAGCTAAGTTAGAGACAGAAGTATTGTAGGCACTCAGACAGGGCTGGGCCCTTGAGAAGTGAATGCAAATGGCACCCTTGACTGGAGGCACATTCACTGAAGACAAAAAAAGAGGTACTACTCACCCATATATATACTTCCCCTAGGGATGAACAGCAGTGATTGATATTCTAAGTGGGCATCAATCACCTTGGGGTAGAGGACCAAACCTCCTTAACCCAGCCCTTCCAGGAAGGCCCTTGTCTGCTTGCTATGTGACTTGTTTCCAATTTGCCCATTTAATAATCATTATTACCCTAGTGACTATACTTGTTGTATACTTATTGATAAACCACAGTTTTGTCCCAACTCACACCCATCCTATGATTTACCATTGGATCAATATTACTTAAGTGACTATAAATGTAACTGTTAAAGTTTTCTGGTGAAACAGAGGAGTGAAAAGTAAGAAAAGAAAAGAACAGGTTTATTGAGGATGTCGAAAGGAGCACATAACCCGTGGCGGTTGGGCTATCTCCTTCGTCGGGATACAGAGAGGGTTATATGACTCTGATCAGAAGTGGCACATGGGGAAGACATTGATGATGTGTGAGAAACTGATTGGAATTTTCTTTGAATGCAAACAGGAAAAGGAGCTGCAATTAGGGCTGAAGAAGTAGGAGGAAGTGGTAAGAGTTCCTGCTTTGGCCTTCCACCATGTTAGACCACCACCATAATTGTACAGTAATTTATATATACTAGGGCAAGAACCTTTCAGTAACTTCATTGACTAATTCCCACCTTAAGCCCACCTCACCTCTTGGCTTTGCTCAATAAAATGCCCTTGAGAAGCAGGGTTGAGGAGCAACCCACTTTCTGGGGCCCCTTCTGTCCCCCTCAGACAGAAGCTTTCTTTCAATAAAGTCTTCCTACTCTTAACCTCTGTTGTTCACTTTCGTTTGCTTGTTGGTTAGCTTTTGATATTTGTGTCTTTGATATTTGGGTCTCTGAGTATTTCTCTGGACATGGTGGTGCAGTCCTATAATCCTAGCACTTAGGAGGCTGAGGCAAGAACTGGGAGTTTGAGGCTACAAAGTGAGTTCAAGGACAGCCTGAACGAAATATTGAGACCCAGTTTCAAAAACAAACAAACAAACAACTGGACAAACAAAAGTTGGTTTATCAGGCTGAGGATTTAGCCCATAAGCACCTGCCTGGCCAGCAAGAGTTCAATCCCTGGTACCAAAAAAAAAAAAAAAGAAAAAAGAAAAAGATGGAAAAATTGGGTTATCATATTACTGAACTTTAGGAGTCTTTACATCTTCTGGATATAAGTTTTTTATATTGCAAAAATTTTTTTTCTTAGTTTGTAGCTTGTCTGATCTTAGTGGTTTTTTTTTTTTCTTGTTCTCTTGTCTCCTTTTTTTTTTTTTTGGCAGTACTGGGATTAAACCCAGGGCCTTTATACTGAGTTATGTCTCCAGCTTCTTTTTTTCTTTATTAAGTATATTACACAAAAAGTCATTAAAAAATGTTAAAAGGCAAATCAGATAGAGACAATAGTTAAACATTGATTCTTACAGATATTACAAATATGAGAACTCTTACAAATCAATGTAGATAACAAAACTAACCTCTCAATTACATTGCAAACAAAATTCCAGATTACAAATCTAAAGATTGCTCAGCCTCCTCCCGACTTTTAATTTTTTTTTATTTTAAAGGGAATAAAGCAAAACAATAAAATGGCACAAAAAACCCCCCCACAAAACACAATGAGAACAATACTGGATTTAAAAAGCAAGACGGGAGGTGCAGTGGGGTGCACACTGGGCCGGACCTCCTCGGCTGCCCCTCGCAGCCAGGCCCCTGGGAGGACTTTCCTCCATGCTGGAGGGCCTGGGACCGAGGACCCCAGAGAACCCTCTGTGCGCAGCGGGCGTGTCCGTGCTGTGCCAACGGCGCTGTAGACAGTGAGCGCTGCGCGAGCTCCTGCAAGACGGCATTGCCTTAGTACCGGAGACACTGCTAGCTCAAGTGCTTCCCGAATTAGCTCTGCGCAGTTTCAGAAGGACAGTATTAGAAGACCTTGCAGCCCCATACAGATTGTAAACAACTGAGCTAGTCACTGGTTAAAAAGGTAGCCCCATTCAGTACACTGGCACCTGAAAAACCAGATTTGCAAGTTTTGGAGTAAGTGGAAAGTGAATCATCAGATTACTCATGCATGGATGATGAAAATGATGACTGCCATTGGCCATGTGAGTCAAAGTTCATATGATAGTGAAATGAAGCAAGAACTGACCAATACAGAGGAAATGCCGACTTCCTTGATTCAAATGATGAAGAAAAAACGTGTGTACGTATTTGACTAGTTGAAATGGTACAAAATGATCACACAACAAAATGGAATGCTCCAATGTTAAAACTAGGTCTGAAACCATAGTGAGGATCTTGGCAGGAGTGAAATCTATGGGACAGAATGCCAGCAATGCCATTCAATGTTGAAAATGTGACAAAGGAAATGCTACAAAATGTTGTCAAATACACAAATGCTGAAATACAAGTAAAGCGTTCTGTGTACACCAGTATACTCAAAATGTTTTTGTTTTGCTACTTCTTTAGATGAACCAAAAGCATTCAGGTCTGCTGTACTTAGCAGGGTTTTCACATGGTAATCATAGTAATGTGAAAGACTTATGGAAAAATGATGGTTGAGAGTTTGAGGTTTGTAGAATAATAATGACATGGAGGCAATTTGGTTTCCTTCCAAATTGTCCAAGGTTTGATGACAAAACCACTGGCCAAGAAAGAAAAAGAACTGATAATCTGGCTGCTATCTGCTCATTGTTTCAGAGGTTTGAGGTTAATTCCTCAACAAGTCACACATGATCTGAAAATATGACTATTGATGAACATCTTGTAGCATTTCATGGTTGCTATATCTTTAGGCAGTATATGCCAAAAAAAAAACTTTCAAAATTTGACATAAAAATGTATGTGCTTGTCTATATGAAGACATATTATGCTTTCAGTTTAGAAATTTACCCTGAAACTCAGCCACAAGGACCTTATTCATATAATAATAAACCAAATGATGTTGGGAACAGGCTTATCACTCCCATCTCCCAAGCTAATTTGCCAGTTTCCAATTGATGTTACATTTTCTAACAGAGCACAGGTTGATCAGCACAGGAACTGTACACAGAAAGCAGAAATTCAAAATGATATGTTGTAGTTTCAAAACAAAGAGTTATACAGTAAAATCTTTGGATTTCAGAAAGATACAATATTCTCCTGGTATATGGCAAAGAAAAACAAGCTGGTACTGTTGATGTCAACATTATACCATGATGGAAACACCTGATAGGGAAACCTCAACAGAACAGAAACCTGAGTTGGTAAGTTTGTACAACAAAACCAAAGACAGAGTAGATGTTGTTGATGAGTTATGCAGCAACTATGATGTCACTCAAAATGCAAAGCATGGGTCAATGGTTGTGTTTTACTTGATCTTAAACATATGTGTCATAAGTAACTTGATAGTTTACAAAGAAATATCAAGTGTATGGAGAAACTTTCTCAAAGAGGATTGGGACTGGAACTCATAAGAAATCAATTCCAACAAGGAAAAACAAAATATTTCAGCCCAGGGAACTATGCAAAAAAATTATGAAGCACTCTGGTAATCTCATAGGTGACTAGAAAAGTGCAACATTGCAAAGACCTACTACAACAGAAAAGCCAAATAGATGTCAACTGTGCCCTACAAAAAAGGAAAGGAAAACAAAACATTTGTCCTATCAGTGTAAGTGATACTTGTGTTTGGAGCATACAGTTTTCATTTGTGAAGACTGCCTTCAGTGTGACATTTGAAGCAAAGATAATTTCTATGGTAGACTTTTATTTGTATTTACATTGTAGTTCATATAGATTTTTATTTCTGATGTTTTAGGTTTTTTTAAGCAAGTAAACAGCTGATGGTGAAAATGTTGATGTCTGTTCTAAGCACTCATTATGTAGCTGATATTTTATTTTAATTTTATTTTATTGGTTCCTATTTTCTTGCTAAGTGCACATTATACTATATAGTAGGAATTTCCGGACAAAACAAGAAGACAAGAGAGGTGTTGTAGTCAGGGACTGCAAGACAATATAGGACACAGAATTTATAGTATTATTTATAATGTTCATCCAAAGAGTAGAATACAAATAAAGTGCAGAAAATCTGTCCACAACACTGAAGACCTAGAAAATCCAGCTGAGAGCCTGGATCCCATGGCAATAACCTGCATGACTTCAGCTGAGAACCTAGAGCCCATGACAATGATTCATGCAAGTCTATTCCATGAATCTGTGCTGGAAGGCCCAAAGGTCCGTGGTGGAAGCTAGAAAGTCTATGACAGTGGAGTAAAGGATCTGTACCAGCAGGCCAAGTGTTCTGCAGTGGAGCCAAAAAGTGATGCTCAAAATTAGGACTAGGGCTCCCCTGAAAAGTACCATAGCCATCCTCAGCAACAATAAGGTCATGAGCTCCTCTGACAATGAGAACAGCTGAGTATATATCAGGAAGCCAGCATGACAAACTTCTGAAGATTAAACAGCACACATATTCTCCTCCAGAGCCAGGAAGTGATGCTCAAAGTAAGGACCAGAGTTCTCCCAAAATGAACCACAGCCATTCTCAGCAGCAAGGTCCCAAGCTCCTTGCAGTGATAATAGCTGAGTTCATATCAGGGAAATCAGCATGACAAGCTTTTCCAGGAAATCAGTGGCTCCAAACAACAACACTTAGGAGAACCCACAGTGCTACTGTTCCTCTCCAGATCTCTTTTTATGCTGGCAACTTTTCTCAGGTGGGCCATCCACACTCAGCACCACACTGACCCAGTTCAGCTGGTGTTTAAATTGACTACCAAATTTTAATCCACTTCAAGAGGTGACAAGAATGACCCTCCATACATAAAAGGAAAGTAAGCCCATGTGCTGTCATATGAGATGTGTATATGAAACATGTAGTTGTCATGTGTGAAGACTGCTGTGGGTATGACAATTGAAGCATAGATTATTTTTGTTGCAGAGTTCTAGTGATAGCTTCATTGTAGTTCACATAGGAATTTATGTCTGCTGTTATCTTTTAGGCTTTGTAAGGAAATACATAGCTGATGTGAAAATGTTGATGTTTATTCTAAACATATAGTACATGTTAAGAGTTTAATGCTTTATTTTATTGATATTTTATGTTCCTGTTAACTGCACGTTGTATTATATAGTAAGAACCTCCTGGTAAAACATGATGACTAGCAAGGTATCAAGTATGTTCTATACATAGGCCAGGAAAAGAAAAACACGTGTAAGCAACATGTGTGTATGGACTATGCTGTTGTCACGTGTGAACACCGGCTTAAGAGTGATAATTGAAATGACTTTTTAAATAGAGTTCTATTGGTAATTTTATTGGAGTTCATATTGGAATTTATTTCTGTAGTTATTTTTTAGAGTTTGTACATCAAAAAAACAGTTGATGTTGAAAATTTGGATGCTTTCTTATGAACACTCAATAAATATTTAAAATTTAAAGAAAAGCAGGACAGTAGGAAATCCCCAATAGTTACTATATTGCATGTTGTTATCCTCTAAATAGAATCTCAGACTACTGGCTTTAGGTCTGCAAAGTCAATCAAACAATAGAACCCTTAAATTGTTTCTTGACTTCAGTTACCATCATCTCACCCTGTGTTCCTCCAAATCAGTTGGTTGCTTTGGGGCTCCCCCCATTTTGAAAAATTGCAATTTAAAGCAGTGAACTACCTTGAACATTTCAAACTGGCTGAGATTACAGAAATTATAACCTTGTGTGTATAAAGTTTTAATAAGTCCCTCTCTGGGGGCTCTTTGTATTACTGAAGCTGATTTTTAGCATTTGCCAATTTTTGTGATGTAAATACTCTCATCATGACCCAGCCCCTTTTATTTTGAGACAGGGTCTTGCTAGTCACTAAACTGCCCAGTTTGGCCTTATGCTCACAATTGTCTTGCTCAACCTACCAAAGTAGTGAAATGGCCATATCACTACTCTGTACAATACTATACTGGCTTAGTGGCATTTTTCTAAAACCAAAAGTTCAAGGACAGTCATCCAGGTGATCTTCTAAAGATTTCCATAGAAGATCAACTGGTTGAGTCAACAATTGATCCAGTTGATTTTTTTTGTTGTTTTTTTTTGTACTGGGGAATCAAACATGACTGCGCACTTGCAAGGCAAGTGCTTATGTCACTGAACTAAATCCCCTGACCGTTCCAGTTGACTTTTGTTTAGCTAAGTAGTAATGCTTCAGTCAATATTGGATAAGAAAATTCAAAGGCAATTAGTCTTTACACCCTTTGATGCAGTAAATACTTGTGAATAACTTAGTGTTGGAGTCTCTAATAGACTTTGGCAACAAGTAATGATAAATAAGACACAACCCTACCTTCCAATAGATTACATTTCAATAGTGACAATTCTAAAATGGCATCATGGAGGTAATTATAAAAATAATCACAGTGTGATGTGATAAAGATACATTACAGCTGTGTTGTCAAGCCATTTAAAAATTTGCAGTCAACATTTAAAAAAAGAAATAGTCTAAATCAAAATGGAGAGGAAAATAAATATTTTATTTTTTATTAATTAAATTTATTGGTATATTTAAATATATATATAATGATCACATTCATAATAGAGAATTTGCACTTGTGCATGATACAACTTGATTTTTTTCCATTTCCCTAACCTTCTTCTCTTATAAATATTATTTTATAAAGTCATAGTTTAATTTCAGTAAATGTCATGTTTATTGGGTTGCAATATAAAATGAATCTTTTACTATAGGTCTTAGTAAAAAAAAAAAAAATTCAAGCCCTTATTTTAGGCAATCCAATGAAAAGGGCAGCAGTCTTCTACAGGAACCGGGGACATCAGCGTAGCAGGGATAACAGCGGAACAGAGTCCTAAGGGAATATTGGGGGAAGCACATTGCAAATGGTAGGAGCAACATGTGAAGAACCCTGGAATGAGCACAAGCCATGGGAAATTCCTGGTATAATGAGAAGTTCTCTGTGATGTGAGCAGAGAATACCCTGGGGAGACTGGGGAGAACGAGATGAGACTGGAAATACAGGTTGGGGAGATACCAAGAAGGGCCTTTAGCAACATACTGGTAGGATGAGCTTTAGTTTCTGTGCCTGTTTCTCCACGTTTGGTCCCAGGGACTATGCAGATTAGAATCACCCTGGGAAGTGTCATTTACATGAGCTTTATGGGGGTACATGTTATAATCACATATACTTAGCAGGCTGAGGCAGGAGGATGGAAACTTCAAGCCAAGCCCAGGAAACTCAGCAATTTAGACCCTATCTTAAAAAAATTAAAAGGAAAGAAAAGTCTGACAGAAATTCAGTGGGAAGGCTATGGGTTTAATCCCTGTAGTGGAAAAACAAAAAAACCACAAAAGTTTCCTATCCGTGGGGTGTTTCTGTTCTGATAATGCAGAAACATACAAGTGTGATTTTAAAAGTAAACAACTTGGGCTGAGAATGTAGCTCAGTGGTGGAATGCTTGCCTAGCAAGCATGAAGCCCTGGGTTTGACTCCGGGCACTGGGGGGAGGGGGAGAAAGGTAAATAATCTAATATGTTAGGAGATGGAAAAGGTTGATTTTGGCTGAGGAAACAAAGCACAATAAAGGAACTGATGCCTACAGGATGACCTGGGTAGGCCTCCTTTGACAAGAAGGTACTGAGAGTAGAGGGTCACTTGGGTGTCCAGAAAGAGTGACTCAGGCAAAAGGAGGAGTGGAGAGTCCTCGAGTGTAATCACCTTGAAGGAACTCATGAGACTGAAGGGACTCCAGGAAGTGGCAGGAAAATAGAAGAACAAGAGATATAGGGAGGGACAAGACAGATTACCCCTATAGGGTCCTTATATAGATCAATGTAAGAACTGTGGATTTTACTTATTCTGAGTCAAATAACATCCAAGAGCAGCGGTGTAAAGAGAGACCTGATGCGTCTGATCATGTTAGAAGGGCCTTGCCTGCCATGTTGAAAATCAGTAGACGGAAACAAGGAGAGAAGGCAGGAGAGCTGCTGAGCAGAGGTGTTGCAATAGCAAGGATGATACTCGTAAACTCTTAATGTACACATGGAAAAAAATCACACCAAACTCAGACACCCCTTCAGGCTGGGGTGGGTACTGGATGGAAGAGAGGGCCACGAGGGGATCTTTGCCTAGTCCTTGTTTGAGATGCTTTATGAGACATTATTCATCAGTTATTTGACTAATTAAAAATTATTATTATTATACATGCTTATAATTTTTACCCTTCCTTTCAGAATAATTCAGGCAGAAACTAGTCAGCTGTACCAAGTAAAAAGTAGGAATCTACAAGGCAAGGAGGGAAGTTTGCCCGAGGAGAGTTTTAGAGGCCAAGAGAGTGCTCCCAGGTTTAGCTCAGTTGGCTAAGGCCTCACTCTGTAAACGTGAGGTTGTGAGTTCCATCCCAGAGGCAGCAAAAAAAAAAAAAAAAAAAAAAGAGTATAGAGGCCAAGAGAGGGCAACTGTGGAGAGCACTCTGTTATGGCCGGTGATGGATGGTCTACCGTGGAGACTGAGCCAATAGGTAAACATGGTAAAGATAATGAGAGCCAGTCTCTCTTCTGCTGGAAAGAAATTGTGCATGAATGAAAGGAAAAAACTGGAATGAATCCTCTGGTGTTAGGCTGGGATGGAACCTGTAACCTCATAGTTTTCAATATATTTGCTTACAAATACAGATGTAGAAAATATATGTGTACCTGTGAATGGTTGTATACGTATATATATTCTCTAGATGGGTCCTCAGGTAGAGCTCATTGGTAATAAACCTCCTGGCACCTTCATCTTGGTTCCTAAAAGTTTTCCTTTAAAAACAGAATTTCAAATAAATAAATAAATACAGAATTTCTTGGAGAAATGACTGATTCTAGGCCTGGAGTATGGAAGATGAGTCTGGGATAGCTTTGTTTAAATTCACATAAATTTTTTTTTTATGTATTTCTGGTGTATAACATGATGTTTTGAAATACATACTCTGTGGAGTGGCTCAATCAAGCTGATTAACACATCCCTTACCTTACCTACTTATCATTTATGGTAAGAGAATTTAAAATCTACTCTCTTAAGTTGCTTTATTTGTGTATTTACTGTGGTACTGGAGTTTGAAGCCTGGGGCTTCACATTGAGCTACATCTTCATCCTTTTTTTTTTTTTTTTTTGGTCTTTTTGAGACAGGTTCTTGCTATGCAGTTCCACTGGCCTCAAGCTCACTTTGTCGCCTAGGTTGGTCTCGAACTTGCAGTAATCCTCCTGCCTCAGCCTCCCACAGTACCGAGATTATAGGTGTGTGCCTGGCTTCTCTAGGTTTCCAAGTATACAATACATTGTTATTAGCTACAGTCACCAGGTTGTGAAGCAGTAAAGCTCTTTGTACCGGAAAATAAAGAAGTGCTCCAAGTTAACAACAATTTAGGTATCAAAATAAATAATCATAGTAATGAATCATATTGCTTTGAGTACAATAGGAATGTATGAATCCAAACTAATATGAATTTTAAAATAAATAAATGAGAGAAGACTCTTTACTTATGTTCAATGTCTATTTGTAAAAGTAAAAAGAAAATTGGGCATGGTGGCTCAGAGCTATAATCCCAGTACTGTGGATCATAAATTCAAGAATAATCTGGTTAATTTAGCAAGATCTTTTCTCAAAATAAAAAAGAGCTTGAAATGTAACTCACTGTGAAGGCTCTGGTTCAATCCCCAGTACCATAAAAAAAAAATATAAGGAAAGATGGAATTAGAAAGCTGTCATTTAGCAAATATAGTAATAAAATTGGCCAAGAAATATTAATGGACACTAAAACTAGTGAGTAAAAGGTTGATGAGAAACAGGATATTTACAGAGTTTCCAATTACAGAGCTCCGTGTGTGTGTGTGTGTGTGTGTGTGTGTGTGTGTGTGTACCACTTTTAATTATAGTAGTGGGCTGAACAGTTGTGCCCAAAAGGATATGTGCTCACGTACTGATCCTTAGAGCCTATGAATGTTGATTATTCCAAAGAAAAATCAGGCTGGGTGTGGTGGCATATGCCTGTAATCCAGCACTTGGGAGGCTGAGGCAGGCAGGAGGATCACTGTGAGTTTGAAGCCAGCCTGGGCTACAAAGTGAGTTCAAGGCCAATTTGAACTGCATAGTGAAACCCTATGCCAAAAAGACAATATATAAATAAATAGATAGATAGATGGGTAGATAGATGATTGATAGATCTTTGCAAGTATACTTTAAAGATTTTTAGATGAGGAGATCACTCTGGGTTGTTCTGTAGCCTTAAATCCAGCAACAAATGTAAAGTGTGAGGTTGAAGGATATTTGAAAGGCAGGAAAGGACGAGGCAATGTGACCACTCATGCAGAGACTGGAGTGATGAGGCCACAAGTCAGAGAATACAAAGGGCACCCAGAAGCCCGAAAAGGCAAAGAATGGGTCCTTTTCTAGAGCTGTAAGAGGACAGCCGTAAGGACACCTTTATGTTAGACTCCTAGTCTGCAGAGCTATGAAACACAAATTTCCAGTTTTTTAAGCACCCAGTTTGTGGTAATTTGTTACAGCAGCTTACAGGAAACTAATACAATTATGGGGAAAGGGGCAGAATTTTACAGAAGAGAAATCTGCAAGATACTGTCTTAATCATGTGGCTCAAGTGAAAGTAACTAGGAAAAGTACAAATGGAAATGATGTATTATCTAGTAGGATAGAATAAGAAGCACATAGTGTCCTTTACATGGCATCCATAGCCTGAATGTAATCACTAGGAAATGTTGAGCAAGCCCAAAGTGAGGGACAATGTCCAGTTGCAGTTTTTCCCCGGACCAAGGCAATGAACATGAAGGGGAGACCAAAGGGTGCTCTCAGAGTGAGGGAGCCTCAAGAGACAGAACAATTGTGTGGAATCCAGGAGCCTGGACTGGATCCTCTTCTTCTAAAGGGCCCAATTGGGTCAACTGGTGCTGCTTAAATGAGGTCTGAGGATTAGCTGGTGACAATGGCTTAATGAAAGCTTATTGGTCTTCAGGATAGTATGGTGATTACATAGCAACATGTCTCCATTGTAGGAATTATGTATGAAAGTTTTTTTTTTAAAGCTTCAGGGAGTGGAATGTGTTCAGCAGCTACTCTCAAAGAGTTTGGGGAAAAAATGTTCTTTGTACTATACTTGCAGTGTGTTTGCATTTGAGATTATTTCCAAGAGAAAGGGAAACAAAACCACAAGGATGATTTTTGTCAGTCTTATTTTAAGCAAGAACTAGTGTATAGTTAACATTGAGTCAGATCACTGGATTAATTCTCACAGCAAATCTGTGACTGAGATGCCACTATTAGCTTCAATTTACAAATGAGGAAACTGAGGGATTTTGTTATTTATAACCATTTACATGAGTTCAGGGAATGATACTGTAGGAGATGGACTCAGATGTGTCTGATTTTGAATCTTCTTCTCTTAAGAGTATAACATTCATTTTAATCACATTCAATGATTGAATATTGTGTGTCTATACATGTGCCTATATGTTTTTACTTGTATGTATGTGAATTCTCCAAAGAAACACAACTGTTAAGGTATGTGGGTGGGGTGAAAAAGAAAAAAAGACACAGTGACATAGCTGAAAAGTAGAAATGTGATAACCTACATTGACCATTGTCTACTTAGACCTGTCCAGGAGAGAGAAGAAGATGTGTTTCCAGCACAACTTGGAAGATTGTGCTCTCCTACAGCTATAAACCTGTGTGGGGTAGTCTTGTTCTTGTTGCTCATTTGATTGGGGTCCACACAGCACCATCGTATTGCCTTTGTGAGTTTGGTTAGGCTTATTCAGGCCTCTTGTTATTACCACCTTGCGATCCCTGGTCCTCTTTCTCCCTTCTGCTTTGAGAACTTCCATTGCCTGGACTCACTGCCCTACTTCATGCCATAGTTTCATGAGGAGAACTTAAGTTCCAGGATAAGACTGCATGGGCACTTGGATCTCAGCCCATCAGATATTCTGGCTGTGATAGAGCAATGGTGGTCAGAAGTCTCAGCAAGTCATTCAAAATGAGAACATCTGTCTGTGAGCAATAACACTGACAGAGAGAAGCTCATGAGGACAGTGATGGCTGGATTTGGGGCATCCTGGACTGCATGGAAAACCTTCCTCTCCTAACACATTCCCACTTCCTAGCACATAGGCCACTTCTGTGACCATAGTCACACTTCATAAGGACATCATATAGGCACCCTCTGTTTGCCAGTCTCCTCTCCAAACTGTCTCTCAGGTTCTGCAGCAATCATGGCCATTGAAGCACCAGTCTAGCATCTGTTTTGCAGATTCTTTATTACCTATATTTTCACTAAAAAAAAAAGTAAAACTTTTGAAACTTGTAGGGAAAAATTGAATCTTGATGGTTTTTGCAACTACCCTCATACTTGTTTAGAAATTTGTATTTACTTTATTCTTTATTGTGTCCATCTTCCAAGTTCAATTTCATCCTGGTACTTGTTATGATACACAAAAGGACCTAAAGACAGGAATAAGACAAGAATAATCAAAGACCCTCCACGCCTTTATATAGTGGCATTTAACAAATTTTTAAAAACTTGAATTTATTTTTAACTGATACATAAAACATAAAAACTGTTCATATTTGTAGAATGCTACGTGATGTTTCAATACATGTATACACTGTGTAATGTTGAAGTCAGGTTAAATACATTTTCTCTAACATGTATCATTTTTATGGTGAAAACAAATTTCTTTCTTTAGCATTTTGAAAAACACAGTATGTTATTACTGTCTATAATCATCCTATTATTCTGTAGCACTCCGGAGCTTGTTGCTCCTAACTGTAACTTAGTACCCACTCATCAACCTTTCTCCTCCCTTCTCTACTCTACCCACTACTGGTAATTACTGTTCTACTCTCAACATCTATAAGATCAACTTTTTTAATATTCTACGTATGAATGAGATCATGTAAAGATTGACTTTCTGTGTCTGGCTTGCTTTACCCAACATATTGATCTCTGGTTTCATCCATGTTGTTACAAAAGACAGGATTTTGTTTTTTATGGCTGACTAGTGTTCCATTGTGTATATGTGTCACCTGTTCTTTATCTGTTTACCCATTGAAACACTTAAGATTGTTTGTTTTTGATTATTGTGAATAGTGTTACAGTAAACATGAGCATGTAGATATCTCTTCTCCAGCATACTGATTTCATTTCCTTTGGATATGGACCAAATAGTAGTCTTGGTTGTTCGGATTATAGTTTCATTTTTAATTTTTTAAAGTGCCTCTATACTGTTTTCGATAATGGTTGTACTAATTACATTCCAACTAACAGTGCAAAAGGGCTTTGTTTTCTCCACATCCTTTCTAGCACTTGTTATCTTTGGTCATTTTGGTAATAGCCATTCTTAATGAAGTACAGTGATGCCTAACTGTGGTTTCAATTTCTAGTTCCCTAATGGCTAGTGATGTTGAGCATTTTTTCTTACAATTCTTGGCCATTTGTGAATCTTGGCTGATATCCCATTATGTCTTTTGCATGCTTGTATGTTTATGCTAGAGGAGACTGAAACCAGAAACACTCTACCACTAGCTAAATTCCAAGTCTTTTCTTTTTCTTCTTCTTCTTCTTTTTTTTTTTTGTACCGTGGATGGTACTCATGACCTTGTGCTTGCCAAGCAGGCACTATGCCACTGAGATATATTCCTGGTCCTCTCAGGCTGGTGTTGAACTTGTGATCCTTCTGCCTTAGCCTCTTGAGTAGCCAGGATTACAAGCTTGTGCCACCCTGCTTGGCTACTGTCCATTTTAAACTAGATTATTGTTGTTATTATTATTTAATTTTTTGAATTTTTTACATAGTTTGGATATTAATTTTTTGTCAGAAATATTTTTCAAATATTTTCTCCCATTCTGGAGGTTGTTTCTTCACTCCATTATTCCCTTTGCTAGTAGAAAACTAGTGGTATTTTACCTCAGCTTGTCCCCTGTTCTCCAACCCAAGTAGACTGGATGTTGGTTTTTCCATATTTTTGTTCAACCTCCTCTTCTTGCTTCCCACAGATCCATGTCAGGACAGCTAAATTCCAGTAATTCTCCCTGGGGTTACAAAAAAATTCTCTCACATGTTTTCTGACATAGTCCTAGCTGTCTTTCCTCCATTTCTCTGTTTCCATCTTTCATCGTCTATTTGGTATTTCTCCAAATTCAGGTCTTTTCCCTTTGTGCACACCCATGGCAATGAGCCTGCATCTTGCCAGTCTTTCTGTATGTCTGTAATTGTTTAAGGTCCATCTTCCCTATTGGGGAAGGTTCATTTTCCCCTGAATTCTATGGGAGAAAAAGAGACTGACTACCCACCATCTTCTCCCTAGCACCTAAGAGCCCCTCAACAGACTAGTCACCTTTTTGATACCACTTTCTCTGCCTGAAGTATTCTTCTCTACTGGCGGATGTGGTGGATTAACTAATGGGCAACTTGTAAAAGCCAGCTGAACTGAACCAGCATGGTGCTGGGTGTGGAGGATTGTTGCTAACAGCATAAAAGGAGGAACTGGCAGGGAAGATGGCATGCTGCTGGTTTTCCTGATATGAACTCAGCTGTTCTTATTAGAGGAGCGTGGGTCCTTGCTGTCGCTGAGGGTGCTGTGGTTCTTTACAGGGGAGCTCTGGTCCTTACCTGGAGTATTGCTTCCTGGCTCCAGTGCAGATCCCTCAGGCTGCTGGCACAGATTCTTCATCCAGCTGGTGCAGAATTTTTAGCTTCCACCACTGACCTTAGGGATTTTGCAGTGCAGATTCTTGGTACAGACTTGCATGAGACATTGTTGTGGGCTCTAGGCTGCCAGCTGGATTCATGGAGGACACTGCTATGGGCTCTAGGTCGTCAACAGGACTTATGCAGGACATTGCTGTGGGATCCAGGCCCTCAGCTGGATTCTTTGGGTCTCCAGTGAGTGGACAGACCTCTCATACTCTTCTGCATTTGACTTTTTGGGTGAATATTATAAAATAATCCTATAAATTGGGTCCTGTATTAAATCTATTTCCTTGCAATCCCTGACTACAACAGCAGAAATCTTTTCCAGTATTTAAATAAAACCTTTCTAAAAAAGTGACTTCTTCCTCTGCCTGCAAAAGATTTCACCAGCCTCTGAAACCTGATTTGTATACCTGCCTCCTACCTTGCCTCACGGTCATGGCAGCAGGCTTTGTCCAGGATCCCCAGTGGCAACTGAATGTTTCAGAGTGGAATTCCCAGTATGTTTTATCACTTAGTATCAGAAATAATATGCCAGCCAGTGGTAATGGTGTATGCCTATAATGCCAGCACTTTGGGAGGCTGAGGCAGGAGGATAACAAGTTCAAGTCCAGCATGGACAACTTAATAATTTAGTGAGACTTTGTCTCAAAATAAAAAAAATTAAAAAGAAGCTCAGGATATAGCTCACTGTCAAGGTCCCGGGCTCAATCCCCATTACTGCCAAACACCGCCCCCCCCCAGTCAAATGTCATTTCTTCTGCCATACTCATTGGAAATACTTTGATTCAGTGTGGAAGATTTTACAGCGACTTGACTCTCAAGAAGACAAGATCATCAGGGAAGATTATGGTGGCTGGCTGCCACACTTCATTTTCCTCCAAGGGAATTAGCAAGGATTAATAGGAAGCTCTAGCAATGTAGGCACTGGGATACCTGTTGGCTGGAGAACAATTCCAAGGAAAAAAGAAGTAATGAATAAAAGGAATAATTCCCCAGCTTCATCTCTTGCCTCTTTTCGTTTTTACAATCTTGACTTCCAAACACTGAATAAGATGTGTGACAGAGATAGTGCACAGAGCCATGATAGTCTGAGGGACTCAGGGAAGGTCTCCTAGTGGAAGTAGTGTTTAAGCCGAGACCTAAATTCTGAGAGGAAGGTAGTTCTGTGAATTGCAGAGGAAGAACTTTCAAACTGAAAGAGAGCTGGGAGGTAGCTCAATGGCAGAGCATTTGCCTTGCATGTATGAGATCCTGGTTTCCATCCTTAGCACTGCAAACGAAATACTAAACAAACAACAACATAAGCAAAGAAAAACAAAGAAAAAACTACAATCCAAAAAACCAAAACAAAATAAAAAAAACAAGAAATGAGAGAAAAGAACCCAGTGAGTTCTGAAGATCCATAAGAAATTTAATCTCACTAAAGTTGACAGAATGAAAGGGATAAAGTGGGAGAAATTTACTTATTCCTCTCATACAAAGTTCTAGTAAGACTTTTTGCAATAATAGAATTTTCTTTAACTGCATGGAACAGTACAGAAACCACAAGCCACACATAGCTGAGGACTTGAAACTTGGTTTAGTGTGACACAGGGGCTGGATTTGATTGAAGAACTCAGGAGCTGAATTTTAAATTTCATTAATTTTAATTAAGTTTAAACACCTACATTTGATTGTTTGCAACCATATTGTATAGCACAGCACTTGCTGAGTAGTAGTCAGGGGGACAGAGAAGGCAAAGCTATCCTTTGCTACCCGGGCAGTGGGCCCTTTGAACCACATGAAAGCACAATAAACTACCCCCAGTACATGATAAGTGCTAGTCAAGGGCTTGATATTCTATTACCTCTTCCTAGAGCCCCGCCAATTGTAATTGAGTTGGATACTCGGCACAAAGTCTAAAGTCACAGAGACCTGATTCTTAGCAAAATTTGAGAGAAGTACATCTACCATCTAGGATTAGGCACAGCGGCACTATCTTTTAGGAGAATCAACAGTATAGCAGCTGTGTACAAACTCCCACTTTTTTTAGTAGGTCAAGCAATAGGATTCTTAACTCCCTTGCTCTCTTGGTTCCATGAGTTTTGTGGTAGGCTTTAGGAAGAGAAGGTGAAACAAATGAGCTCCTTCTAAAAGCTCACCAGAAAGTATAAAAATGTGCGTTCACTGGTTGGGAAACAGGTTTTGGATTCTAAGTTCTGCTACTGCCTTGCCATACCTTTGCCTCAGCTTTCCCATTTGCCTGCTTCCTGGACTCTCATGTAATGTAATAATAATCATCAGAATTAAAAAAAAAACAGCAGCTATGTTAATTGAATGCTTTCAAATTCCAGGTACTGTGCTAGATATTTCATATTCACCACTTTAACTCAGTCCTCAGGGCTCTTCTTTACAATCTCCATTTCATAAATAAGAAAAATGAGGCTCCAGGAATTTGGGTAAACCAGCCCAAGGTCACTCAGGAGAAAGAAGTTGAGTTGGGATTTGAATTCGGTTGATACAAACCCTGGATTCTTAGTCACTTCGCAGTATGCACTGCTTGTCTTCACGGGTGGGCCAGTGACGAAGGGTGGGCGCAGGCGGGGAGGACGGGTTCAGTAACACCGAGTGGTGTTTTCAATGCGTACTCTGAACGTGACACACGTCACTGTACAGACTGGAAAACGAGGCGCAGAGAGGAAAAGTGACTAGCTCAAGATCACATAGCCAGCAGGGCTTCTAAGCGGACGAAAGCATCGCGGCGCCTCGTTAGTCCTCCGCTCCGCTCCGCTCCAGCAGACTGAGGCTGCTCTGCGAGACTCCGCCTGCGCGCCCCGGGGGCCACGCCTCCGCCGCGCACGCGCTCTGGGCCGGGCTGGGCGGAGGGGCGGGCGGTGCGCGGACGGCGGGCGGCGGGCGCGCGGACGGCGGCGGGGAGCGTGCGCGCTGTGACGTGCCGGGCGCCATGTTGGAGGGCTGGTGGTAGCGGCTCGGGGAGGTGCTCGCTCTCTCAGTCTCGCTCTGTCGCTCGCTTCCCCCGGCTCCCTTCGGTGCCCCCCCCGGTCGCCTGCGTGCCAGAGTGTGTGCAAGGGAGGGGGAGGGCGTCGGGGGGGTGGGGGGAGGCGCTCCGGTCCCCAGGAGACCCGCGGAGGGGAGGCGGAGGCTACGAGGGACTCCGGGAAGCCATGGACGTCGAGAGGCTGCAGGAGGCGCTGAAAGGTGGGGGTAGTCGCCCCTGCTCCCTTCCTCCTCACTCTCGCTGCTTTCTCTCCTCTCCGTGCGGGGCGGGTGGCTGGGCAGGCCCGGTCCGGGCGGGGGACGCGCTTGCCCGGCGCCCATCCCCCTCCGCCTCCCCGGGGTGGGGAGCCCCGTGGGCAGCTCCCTCCCGCCCGGCGCCGGGCTTTGTGTCGGCCGCCAGCGTCTGGGCTGGGGGAGGGGAGCGGGAAGCTCTCGCGGGGTGCCCAAGCTCTTTTGCCCCTTCGGGGACGGGGTCCTCAACTCCCTCCTTGGCCGGCGGACCCGGTCCTTCGCAGCCCCCCTCTCCGCTGCCTACCTTTGGGGTGAGAGAAGCGAAGAGGGGGCGGCAGAGCCACTTTAAAGTTGTCTCAGGAAGCCTTTTTCAGGCCTTCTAAAGTCCTTATTTCACGCGCCCTAATTCTAAGGTAGTCGCTTTGCAAGCAACAGGCTTACGAACCATGATTCTCAAACTTGTAATTGCGTGAATTCAGCGTTTTGAGAATTATTCTTTGAATCATTTGGGGTTGGCTACTTGGGGTAGTTGATGTTTCTCAAGAAGCAAATCTGTGGACTTCTTTGAGATAAACAATTTGTGGGAGTCTTGGCCTGGAGATTTTTAATCTTAACCTCATTCCTATATGGATTCTACTTCCGGTGTTCCTCCACGATCACACTTTGAGAAACACTGCGTAAAAGATGATTTGGACAAGTTCAGTGCTCCTTGTAGGACAGTTCTTATTTGGGAAGAGGGTGACATGTAAGAAGTAGATCCTGGGGGATTGAAGTAGATGTTTATTTGAGAGACTGGTTTTTTATAATTGCACTTAGTATGGGGAAGGAATGGGAGTAAAGTTTGTTTTTAAAGGACACTTGTGAAAACTGATGATGTTTCTTTTCTTCCATTATTTAGATTTTGAGAAAAGAGGGAAAAAGGAAGTTTGTCCTATCCTGGATCAGTTTCTTTGTCATGTAGCCAAGACTGGAGAAACAATGTGAGTTGAAACATGTATATTCCTGGTTACAGACCTATCATTCACATTTGCTTAGGAAAGGGGAATAAGTGTATTTGAAAGAACTAAATAGTACGTCTGTCTAAATAGGCAGAGACCTGCCATTTAAAGAAAGTATTAAGTGTTGCTGGAATTAGGAGTGCACATCTCTAATCCCAGCTCTTCAGGCTGAGGCAGGAGGATCTCAAGTTGCTGGCCAGCCTGTGGAATTTAGTGAAACCCTGTCTCACAGTAAAAGCACTAGAAATGAGATTAGTATAATGTGTGGAGACCCTTGGTTTAGTCCCTAGTACGGGGGTGGAGGGGGGGAAGGAGGATTGTGTATACTTTTTTACTTCATGTATGCTCTGCAATGAATTTCTGAAATTTATGTTAAAACTTTTCTGTATATCTATTCTTTGGCATACTTAAGGATTTACAAGTCTGAAAAAAAGGAGGAAGAATCTGTATTCAATTATGATCCTTTTTGGCCTTAACAAGCATAGTCTCAGAATTTTGTGGCTTTGATTCTGTGTTTTTTTGTTATTTTCTCATGTCCTGTCTTCAATCTTTTGTTTTCATATTTATATATATGGGTGCTTAAAATGTAATTTCTATTGTCTTGAAGGACTCAGAGTGGTTATCTGACAAATTCCAGATGCTAAACTTTTGGCTGTCCTGTAAACTTTCAAGGATAGCTAACTTGTTACATATGCTTAGCATTTTATTAGGCTTGTTTCCAAATACTCCTAGTCTGAAATTTATATTAAAGTTAGGGCTATTTTCAGAAGAAAAATTCTAGTTCATTATTTGTAATTTTTGTGGTGTGAGTTTTTACACTCTGACCAAGTTAATTTGTAGAAGACAGTATATCTTTGTCTTCTTTACAGTTTGGTAGGGTGTTGGGGAGAAGGAAGGGGAAAGATTTGAGTTCAGTGTTATGAAGTGGGCTTTAGTTTAAAAATACAGCTTTAAGCACATAATATATAGTTTTTTGTCTGTATCACCAAGTGTTCATTTCTCACAAGATTTGGTTATGATTGTAGTCTGACTTTCAGATAACTAGCATAATTCTAGGATAAAACCTCAGATGCTGTAATGCACGATTTAATGGTCATATATGTAATTTGAACCTCCTAGATGTTGGGTTAAAATACATCAGTCATTCAGGCAAGCCTGTAAATCCAGTTATTTGGGAAGCTGAGGCAGGAGAAGCACAAGTTGGATGTTAGTTAGCCTTGGCAGCTTAGTGAGATACTGTTTCAGAACCTTAAAAAAGGCTGGGAATGCAGTTCAGTGTTTAGAGTGCTTGCCTAAAATGTGTGAGATTCTGAATTCAGTGCCCTGTACATATAAGTGTGTACGTCTGTCTCTCTCTCAGTTGCTTTTTTTGTCATTAAGATGCAATACCTGACACCTATAAACAGGATGGCAGAGGAGTTTGGCAAAAGAGAAGCTTTTCCTGTTGTAGCAGTCAAGAAGCAGAGCTCTAAACTGGGTGTGGTGGAGCACACCTGTAATCCCAGTACTTGGGAGACTGAGGGCAAGTTTGAGGCCACCCTGGGCTACATTGTCAGTTAAAGGCCAGCCTGAACTACCAGCGAGTCCCTGCCTCAGAGAAGCAGAAATCTGAGGAGTTGAGGAAGGAGGTACATTCTTCTAGGCCTCGCCCCCAGTGACTTTTCTGACCAAACTCCACCTCCTAACAGCAAGTGAGCTATACTGTACCCCATAATTCAGCCACCTTCCAAAAATCACTTTGCATCAAGCTCTTGAGGGCCAGCTAGATATAAACCTTAACAATACATGATATATATATATATATATATATATATATATATATATATATGTAATACAGTATATATTAATGTAATGTGATTGTTTTCACTGTTACATTTATGTTACATTTTAAAAATGGAATTCTCTAGTGAAAAATAAACACTTTTACCTCAATTACTAACTTTGTGGAACATTCTGGTTTTTAAAAGTTAATGCAAAGCAATCATTTTGTTGTATAGGTAAGCCTAAAAATGAGTGGGTACTATCTTTAAAAAAATGTAATAATCGAAAGCCATGCATGGTGGCTCACGCCTGTAATCCCAGCACTCAGGAGGCTGAAGCAGGAGGATCATTGTGAGTTGGAGACAGTCTGGGCTACAAAGTGAGCTCAAGGCCAGCCTGAATTGCATAGCAAAACCCTGTCTCAAAAAGACAAAAAAAAAGTAATAATCACTAAAATATACTTAGCTTGCCACTGTCCTTTGAATCTCTCTGGTTGATCCAAGCATTTCTTCATAGTACCATAGGAAAAGTTTCTTCAGAAAATTTGTGAGGTATAAGATTTTCTCAAGCTATTTGGAGATAATACTTAAAACTCTTACTCAGTTTATCAGATGTTTGCTCATTTTGGCAGCACATATATTTAAAAAGTTTATCAGGTTTGTACAATTGCCTTCCCTTTTTGATAAAATACATTGCCTGTGAATGTGTAAATAATTGAAAATTTATGCAAGATAGCTTGTTAATCTCTATCTGCTGGATCACCAGGTGGCTGAAGAAATGATTGACTTTTTTGGTAGTTTGTCCCAATAGAAGATTTGTTGTCTTACTCTTCAGCCTATAGTAGGTATCTGTATATTTACAAGAATGTTTCATATTGAAATTTAATGTTTATACCTTTGGCACTAGCAATTTGATACATGTGTATAGGGGAATCAAACTCAGGGCCTTGCATATAGTAGGCAGTCAAGCACTCTATCCCTGAGTACCTCCCCTGCCCAAATTTTGTTTTTTTTTTATTTTGTGGTGCTGGGGATTGAACCTCCGTTTTGTGCATGTTAGGCTGTGCTACATTTCCAGCCTAATTTTCTTTTACCATTGTGTTTATTCCTAAACTTTTGATGTTAAAGTTTGCAGTTTCTGTCTTTAATTTATGACTAAAACTTTGTAAAAGTAGAAACATTGAGAATGAAGAAAAGCAGTTCACATCTCTGATTTTTTTGATAGATAGGTGTGTTGCTTAAAAATTTATAGTTCTGACCATTTTTATTGATACATGATAGCAAGAAAGCATTAACAAGTTCATGAAATACCTGTTACAGTATAGTGTGCTTTTTTAAAAAAATTGCTTTCATACTTGAGTTTTAGCTTAATTATTATAGAGATTATAAAATTTTAAGTGTAGACCTTTCTGAGGAACAGGCTATAGGGAAATTAGGCATTGGAACATTTTATCTTCCTAGTCTATTAAAATTACCTATAAACATTTAATTTAGGAAGCTAGGAAAGATGCCAGGACATGGGGACCCTAAATTACTATAAGAGGGCTGTTCCATAACTGTATAACTAAAACAGCCCCTAAATTAGTTGTTTCTGATCATTTAAAAATTATTTTATTGAAAAGGTTATTGTTGTTATTGACTGTATTGGGGGATTTTTTTTTTTCACAAATCCATTTGATTTCAAGGAAAACAAAACAAAAACCCTAAAAATTTCAAAGCATGTCAATCGGTCCAACAATGGAACATACATTGCACATTGTCATCCCCAAATGTATTAAGGATCTAACCTAGGGCCTCAAGCATGCTAGGCAAGCATTCTACTCAGAACTAAATCCCCAGTCCTGTATCATGGTATTTAATATAAAATGAAACAACTTTTGGGAACATTTTCTTGAGTAGTGAGAGAGTGTGTGTGTGTGTGTGTTGGTCTTAAGATAGGTCTTGCTATGCAGTTCAAGCTGGTCTAGAGCTCACTTTGTAGCCCAGGCTGATACTGAATTCCCAGTAATCCTTCTGTCTCAGCCTCCCTAGTGCTGGGATTATAGGCATGTGCCATCACACCTAGCTGAATGCTTGCTTTAGATGAATATATAGTATGTGCTAAGTAAACAAATGTGTTTGGTTTCAGTCGTGATTTAAAACATTTGATGGAATTAAAGGTATTTGATGGGTTTAAGTTGTCCTTATTTTTGATAGCCATATTGTCCTTTTGTCATGACTCTAGTAGTCTTAGGTAGTATCCTTGTTCTTTGATATAAGAATATGGTACAACCTCGCTTCCTCCAGCTGTATTGTAAGAATCTTTGCTTATTTTTAGTGGGAAGTGGTTTTTGACTAATCTGGATACTACACCTGCATGTTGTTGCTGAGTTGGTTGTTTCTAGCTTGTCATTGGGCAGATTAGATAAAATGCTTTATATTGAGATTTGTAATTTGACGAGTTGTTAAAATGTATTCCATGTAAAAAATGTTGGTTCTCAAGGAAAATGATAGGCTCAGGATACCCTGCAATTATTATATCTAATGTTACACAACAGAAGGTTATCTAATCACTGACAATGAGGCAGTTGATAAATGTTAAACACTTTTTAATATAAATTTTTATATAAATTTACCCAGTTCCTGATAATTGCATATACATTATCTGAGCACGTTCTTACCATTCTTTTTTAGTTGTCATTTTTGTCTTAGTTTTGCAGTAGCTTTGTATCAAACATTAAACACCAGTCCTTACATCATTGGTTAGTGTCTCTGGTCATTTTAGTTAGCTGAGGCTCATTCTCTAATGAATGTTTGTATATTGTGATGGATATATAATGTGTGTGTGTGTCTGCATGCATCTATGCATGCCCACACGTGCATATGCCAGGGATGGCACCCAGGGCCTCAGGCATGCTAGGTCTTCTGTGATAGTTTCATGACAGGCTGCATGGAGCAGTATTTGTAGTTCTTGTTATGTATGCCTTGTATATTGTTTGTGTCCTTAATACTTGAGGGTCACTTGAACCAGAAGTTTTTGGCTCATGTTTTCATCCTTAGAAATGGGCTGATTTTATGGCTTCCCCAATTAAAGTGTTACTGTGAAAAATATGCTGGTAATCTAGTATTTTTTACCTTAGAAATTGTCTACTTTTTGCACCCTGCTTCCTGAAGGATTTCTATAGTATATTTTCTTGTTGTGTTTTTAAAAACTTTTTTTTTTAAGATGTGTTAGTCATTTTGTGTCAGTATACTTAAGTATGTGGTGTGTTCTTTCTGTATATATTTTTAAGTTTAAAACAAAAGTTTTAAAGAAATCCCAGGAAAAGTTTTCTTGAGTTAGTTTTGTATTTCAAGGATTCTTTGTGTTTCTATACTGTATCTTCACTGCATATTTTGGCTTGAATTCTTTATTTTTTTGGAGACAGTCTCACTATTTAGTTCATACTGGCCTTGAACTCACTATGTAGCCCAGGCTAGCCTCTACTGAGATCCTCTTGCCTCAGCATCCTGAGTGCTGAGGTTTTAGACATGCACCACCACAGCCAGCCATTCCTTTTTGTTTTAAATCAGCATTATTGAGGTGTAATTGACATAGAATATGCTGCATTTATTGAAAATGTAGATTGCTAATTTTTGACATCTATATACGAAACCATCACCATAATCAAGATTGTAAATATGAATTCTTTATACATTCAAGTGTTACCTTTTTATGCATACGCCTTTCCTCCAGGCAGCTTTTTGTCACCTTAGTTTGCATATTCCAGAATTTTATGCAAATGTATCATACAGGGTGTATTTGTTGTCTTGACTTTAGTAGTCAGCATAATTTGAAGTTGGTACATATTTATGTGAATATCAGCAAATCATTCCTTTTTCTGTGTAGTAGTCCTCAGATGGCTGTGCTTTAGTGTTTTATACTATTCACTAGTTGATGGGCATTTGGGTTATTTCCAGTTTTTCTATTTTGCATGCAAAGCTGCTCTGAACATTTGTGTGTAAGACTTTGTATGAACATAGCATTTTATTTATCATATATAAATATAAATATATTTATATTTATATATATAAGTATATATATAAGTATAAATATATAGGAGTGGAAGGCTGGATGATATATGCTAGGTGTAACTTGTATGAAACTTCAAACTGTGTTCAAGGGTGGTTGTATCAGTTTGTATTCCCACCACAATTTTTTCCAGCACTTACCTAAGGTCAGTAATTTGGGGACGGGGCTGAGGTGGTGCTGGAGATTGAACCCAAACCTTTTTATTCATGCTAGTATGATCAGTGTTTTTAACTTTAGTTATTCTGTTAGGTACTTATACACAGTGGTTTTAATTTGCATTTGCCCAATAACTGATGATAATTGAGCATCTTTTCGTGTGTTGCCATTATGTACCTCTTTTTTTTTTTTTTTTTTTTTTTAAACTGAGAATCAAACTCACGACCTTGTGCTTGCTAGGCAGGTGCTTGTACCACTGAGCTAACTCCCCAGCCCTATGTACTTCTTTGGTAAAGTGATTGTTCAGTTTTGCCCGTTTTGAAATCAAATTGTTTGATAGTGAGTTTTGAGAGTTCTCTGTATACTCCAGACTTAAGTCTTACCTGACATGATTTGGAAATACTGTTTTGTGGCTTACTGTTTCATTCTCAGCATTTCAAGGAGAAAAAATTTAATTCCAAAGTTTTAAAAATTTACTTTTTTGAAAGTAAATTGTGTTGTTTATTGTGTTTATTTGTTTCTATGTACTTTTTAACTTAGCTTTTATTTTGGAATTTTTTTTTTTCGTACCAGGGATCAAACTCATAACTTTGCGCTTGCCAGGCAGGCACTTGTGCTGCTGATCTAAATCCCCAGCCCCATGTATTTATTATTACTTTTTCTTAAATTTTATCACATTTTAAGGAGTGGAAAACAGAGCCTGGAATTTCAGAACACAGGAATTTTGACACATTACAAAAACAATGAAACTACATAGTTACAAAAGCTACTCTCAGAATCATGCCACCTCCTCAAAGTTCAGGAAAACCACTTTCACATGAAAATGAGTAAGAGCAAAATGTCAGGGTTATACCCAATGCAGTTATTGTAAGACAAAGAGTGAAGTGCAAATTAACACCCTCTACAAAGAAAGAAAAACCATGCCACAAGGCTTGCTCACAAACAGATCAAAACTGCATACTACTGTGTTTCAAAATGAGCCAAAGGATGCTGAGAAAAATGACACAACATTGAGTAAAACTTGGAGAAACTCGGAAATGTGATTAAAAAAATAAGGGCTGGGAATGTATCTTGATGATGTTCCTGGGTACACACACACACACACACACACACACACACACACACCATGCATACCACGCACATAGAAAATAGTGGGCAATGGATATGCAGAAAACTTGGTACAGAGATGAAGTACTATGGCAATAATGTGATTTAAGTTATTGATAGTACTGCTTTTTTTAAAAAAATAAACAATGCTAGGGATTTTTTCAGGGTTTAACATGTACTAGGCAAGCACTTTACAATTGAGCTACAGATCCCTTGCCCATTTGCACATTGTGAGTCTGCTTTTTCCCACTTGCACTCAAGTTTTGTGTGTTCATAGTATTTTGACATATCAGGAAAATAAAAGGTAAGTAGTAATCGATAGCTAATAACTGCATTATTACAAACAAAATCCTTTTAAGCTCATGTTGGGCTAGATCCCTTTTTGGTTTTCTCTCTTTTTTTTTTGGTAATGGCGATTGAACTCAAGACCTCATACTTGCCAGGCAGGCACTTATGCCACTGAGCTAAACCCCTGGCCCTCCTTTTTGGTTCTCTTAAGGGACAGAATTTTGTTTTGTTTTACATAGTAATTTATTAGATACTTGAAAATTGTTTTAAAATATCAGTCTCGTGCTGGAGATATACATACAGGTCCATGGTACAGCACCTGCCTGGCAAGTGCAAGGTCCTGAGTTCAATTCCCAGTACCCCTCTCCTAAAAAAAAAGAAAAGAAAATGTCAGTCATATTCTACCTTCATAATATTTGCTCTATCCTTGTAATATCTGTGTAATTACTTAGTATTGTTCTGCAGGTCAGGTTTCTTTCTTGAGGTTTTTCTAAATGGGGAAAGTATTACAGATAAAGGAAAAACTCCCAGATATATAACCACTGTTTGTTCACCCTTAATATTGAGAAAAAGAGGGGCCAGGGATTTAGCTCAGTGGCATAAGCGTCTGGTTGGCAAGTGCGAGGTTGTGAGCTCAATCCCTGGTACCAAAAAAAAAAAGAGAAAAAGAAATAAGATCTCAATTATCTCAGTTATTGATTTGTTGAGTTAACTATATTTTTCTGTCACTTTACCCTTTATAAATACTAAAATATTTAATTATTAGAAATTACCTGTTTTCGTGTAAAGTAATGTACTATGATCACAGTGGTACATGGAGAGGAAGCACAGTAGATACTCGGTAAATGTTGGTTGAATAGATGCTTGTTTGCTTTTAAGTATTCCAGTAAGTACAGTGACTAAGGTATGAAGAAAGTTTTCTTTTTTTATTAAGTTATGTTAATCTGATTGATTTTGTATTGTAGGTAAAGTCTGTTGAATGATGTACTGTAAGATAAATTTTTTTTTCCTAATATAACTTTTCTTTATTCTCTAGTGCAAGAGTGAGCTCATGTTTTCCATATTCAATCCAGACTTTTTTCTAGTGGTTGACTAATTCCCTAGTTTTCTTTTAAGCTAGCATGTGATGAGGGAGTAATGTCGTATCTAAGATGGATTGAGTTCCAGATTTAGTTTGGTCACTTTCATGTATGACTTTGAGAAGTTATTTGAGCTTATTGCCTCCTTACTTGAAAAATGAGAGTTTATAAAGGACTTAGCACAGTGACTGGTACTCAAGTGAGTGTCCCCCAAATGGGAACTGCTATAACTAATTATTGTAGCTTTAGTGATTTAGATTTCTTAAATTACCTTGGGCCACAGTTTTTTCAGATGCTAAATGAGAGGCTTTTCATCGATGATCTATATGGTTTGTTTCAGGCAAAAAGTTCTTGGGAATTTTTATGTTGTAGCATAAAACAGGTTATCTTAGAGTGGTACCATAACAGTAGTGATTAGCTGTGGGGAATTGGGCCTGGTGATGATGAGAGATGTTGACCAGGAATATGTTGCTAGGTGAATAGTTTGGAGACAGTAAGTAAAAGTGAGAATTAGTTGTCTCTGTTCAGATGAGAGCAACCAGTTAGTGTTATCAATAAACTCAGTGCCACTAAGAAGTTTCCAAAATATTTTAGTGTTACTTGTATGTGCGTGCAGTATCTTTTCATATTCAGATACTGGTTTTGTCAGCAAATGTATGGGCTTATAATGTTTACGGACTATTACTGGAAACCTGTCAGAAACTTTGACATGAGTTAGGCGTGGCACACACCTGCAATCCCAGTACTTTGAAGGGTGACACAGAAGGATCCCTGAGTTTAATGCCAGCCTCGACTATGTAGTGAGTGAGTTCAAGACTGGCCTGAACTACATGGCTAGACCCTGTCTCAAAAACAAAAACAACTTGATATATGTAGCTTCCAAGTATTCATTGGTAAAAAGTGAGTTATGATCACATGTTATTTGCTTTTCCTCTGCTCTGTATAAGTCTTCTACCCTTTCTGATGTGGGAATTTATTGCTGGAAAGATTGAGACTGTGTGTGTGTTGGGGCGGGGGGAGGGCAGGGGCCACCTGCCTAAAACAAATGTCAGGAGCCATAACTGAAAAAAAAAAAAAATCTTTAATCAGTAATTACATGTCCTTGTGGAAGTTACATTTTGAGAAATGTATGTTATATCTCTCTTTTTGTTTTTTGCCATGCGCTCAGACATATCTGTCTTCTTCTGGTTTCACCAACAGCAATCCTGTTGTTTTATCAGATTCCTGAGTTTGGCTTTGTTTGTAAAGTAGATGTATGTAATCTACCTTGTAACCACCCTACAGACTTCATCCTTACCAGATACCATCAGTTACTTGAATATTAAATATTGAGAACACAGTTGAATATAATGAATAATAGCTGTTTTCAGCATCAGATTAATAATGTGCAATAATTCCTCAGGGGTTTAAAAATGTGGCATAATATATGTGGTAGTACAACTGGAGCTTTTTGTTACAACATTACTTTAAAAATTAAAAGCTTTATGGAAAGACTTTTGGATCTTTAAATCTGGGAGGACCGATTTTTTTTTTTGAGTTCTTTATATGTTCTCAATAGTAATCATTTGTCTGAGTACACATGGCAAACATTTTCTCTCATGTTGTGGGTTGTCTCTTCACTCTGTTGGTTTTCCTTACTGTGAAGATCTTTTCAGTAGGGTGAGATCCCATTTGTTGATGTTTTGTGATAGTTCCTGTGCAATATGGGTTTTGTTCATAAAGTCTTTGCTTGCAGCAATGTCTTCAGGAGTTTTACCTTCTCTATCTTGCAGCAGATTTCATGTTTGTGGTTTAATATTAAGATCTTTGAACCATTCTGATTTTAGCTTTAGTACATGGCGAAAGATTCAGATCAAGTTTTAATCCTTGGTATATGTAGAGCCAGTTTTTCCAGCACCATTTATTAAAGAGGCTATCTTTCTTCCAGTGAATGTGTTTGGCATTTTTGTCAAAGATAAGGTGGTTTAGTGTGTCTGCAGTTTCTGCTTCTTATCTATTCCACTGATCTTTGGGTGTGTTTTTTTGCCAGTACCACACTGCTTTTATCACAGTAGCTTTATAGTATGATTTCAAGTCAGGAATTGTGATCCCCCTGTATTATCTTTGTTGCCCATAATTGCCTTTGCTATTCTAGGTCTTTTCTATTTCCAAATGAATTTTCAGGTTGTTTTTTCTCATTTTGTAAGGTATGCTATTGGAATTTTGGTTGGGATTGTATTGAATCTGTATAACAGTTTTGGAAGTATGGTCATTGTCACTATATTGATTCTTCCCATGAGCATGAAATATCTCTTTCTAGGTTCACTAGTAGACAGTCAGTGGAGACAGAGTCCTGAATTGTGCCACTGTATTTTCCAGCAAGCCAGCTGTTGCTTTATGGTGGAGTGGTCGATGACCTTAGCAGGCCTACCTGAAGACCAGACTCATTGGGCTCGCTGTAGTCCAAGCAGTTTCCACAGGTCTGCGCCCAGCTAGGAGCTGCTGGAGGAAGCTGGCAGCAGTTCTGGTTCTGGGCTTATCTGGCCGACTCTAAAATGCCTCCTGGCCAGTCGCTTTCTCCTGCAAGAGGACTGAGTTCTTTGTCAGCCAATGCTGTCCTCTGTGCCCGCTGCTCCCCTCCACTGCCAAGTCTGCAGGAGCCACTGGGGTTGCCAGCTGCCACTGTGACCATGTCCCCAGTTTCCAACAGCTCCTCTCGTGCAGTTAGTCTGGCTCTAGGCGAAGGTGCTGCCAGCTACCGCAGTCACTGCCTTTGTTGAAATCTTTCTTTTTACTCTCTCTGTAGGCTTCAGTTCACACTTCAGATTCTTCCTGGGTCCCAGGGGTCCTACTCTCTTCCCCCTTTGTCTTCCCCATGGTTCTATCTATATTCCAGTGTCTGGGTGGTGGCTCTCAGAGAGGCTGTTTTCTCTACTGCCTACTGCTCCTCCATCTTCCCGGGAGAAGTTTTCATTTTTATTAATACATATTTTCAGTACATAATGATTACACTTTAGGCACTGGTGCATGTACATAACATGTCTTTTAATTCTTGTTTTCTTTTTCTCACCCCCGTGTCATTCCTCATCCCATTTGCAAAAGAAATTTTGAATGAATTTTGAAGTGGTAAGTCTGAACCTGGTATAGTAGCACACACCCACAGTTCTAGCACTCTGGGTGGTGATACAGGTGGATCACAGCTTGGATGTGAGTGATGTGGTGTGAGACATTGTCTCAAAATGTGAAAAATAATAAGGGCTGAGGATGTAGTTTAGTGAAAAGGCCCACGTACTACAAAAGAGAGGGTAAAGTAATCCTAAAATTGTGTTTTGTCTTTAATAAACTAGGGTTTTCATTTGGCAATTTCTGCTTTGTCTTTTACTAACTAGGGTTTTCATTTGGCAATTTCTGCTTTGGGATGTTGCTGTTTTATTTTTCCCCTAAAAACCAAACCTTTGGCCAGCATGTATTTTGTGCCAGACATTATCAAGTGCTTAATATGTATATCCTTAACTCAATCTTTATAATTACTTTGTGAAGTAGATATCTCTTTTAAAAAATGAGGTTACCAAACTTGCAAAGCTTAATTTGTTCAAGATGGTGTATGTGGAAAGTTGTGGAGTTGATACTCAGGCATCTTGACCTCACATCATCTTAATGCGTGCTTTATGTGCCAGTTGTCTCTTGTTCAGTTTTCTCACATCTCCCTTTTATTGAAGTAGCTTCAGAATTCTTTTAATACCCCAATTAGAATTTGAAGCTGTGCTTTTGCTGTTAGAATCTATTATCACTGTTATGTCTGAGGTTTTCAGGTTGCTTTCCTAAGTGTGACCTCATGTACCTGTTCACTTCTCCTTGTGATGCCATATGGTTGTGAGGGGATTTGTGGCAAGTATGGGGATGTTGGATGTAGTGATACCTGATGGAAGAAACTGTTAGGTATTTATTGAAAGAATTATAGGTTACTTGATGTAACCTATTTGTAATTTTGTCTTTTGCAGTGTCTTCAAAATCTGGAAATAAGTGTAATTTCTTCAGAGGCATAAATCTGAAGCATGCAAGTTATTAGGCTGAGTTTAGTTGAAGTGTATAAACCTAGCTGTTATGGTTTGTGTCTAGATGTCCCCCCAAAGCCTCATGCAGTCATGTGGGCCAGCTTCTGGATTTTGTGATTGATTCATGGTCCTTTGCTGGGATTATCAGTTTGGGTGCTACACCCGCCCTGGGGTGGATACAAGACAGACAGGGTCTTCTCTCTGGCTCCTCACTTTTGCCCTTATTTTTGCTCTTGCCACTTGTTTTAGTTAGGGTTTACAAAGGGAACAATTTAACATAAGACACGTAATTTATAAAATTATTTTATAATAGTTATCCAAAGAGTCAAATACAAAAAGAGTGTAGGAAATCTGTTCACATACTGAAGACCCAAAGAATCCAGCAGAGGGACTAGAGCCCATGACAGTGTCTCATGCATGTCCGTTTCACGGATCTGCCCTGGGAAGACCCCTAAGCTCAGTGGTAGAAGCTAGAAAGTGTGCCAGCAAAATGAAGGATCAGAGTAAGGACCAGAGTTTCCCCCGCAAAATGCCACAGCCATCCTCAGCAACAAAGACATCTCAAGCCCATCTAACAATGGGACAGCTGAGTTCATATCAGGAAGCCAGTGTAACTGGCTTCTCCAGGAGATTGAACAGGGTGCCATCTCCTCTGGAGCCAGAAAGCAATGCTGAACATAAGGACCAGAGCTCTCTCAAAGTGAATTGCAGCCATTCTCAGTGACAAGGTCCTGAGCTGCTCTGATGATGATAACGGCTAAGTTCATATCAGGAAAGTAGCTCATCAAGGTCAGGCTCCTCTAAGAGAACCAGTGGCAACAGGAAAACCAACAACGCTACTTCTTCCTCCCCAGTTCTCCTTTTTATGTTGGCAACAGTCCTCAGGTGGGCCGGCACCAGGCTGATTCAGTTCAGCTGCGTGTTACAAGTTGCCACCAGTTGTCAGTCTGCCATGCAGCTTTAGCTGTCTTCGGCCACCATGAACCGTTGTTCCTCTGCCACGCCACTCTGCCTTGGAGACACATGATGAAACCTCCAACAAACTGAGCTAACCCTTTCAGGTATTTTGTCTCAGCAATGAGAGAAAAGTAACTAAGACTAATACTAGCTTTCTGCTTAGTGTTTTCACCTGGGATTTGTTACTGTCATTCATAACTACTACCTCACAGTGATAAAGGGAGATAGGTGGTAATAGTTCCATTTGTAGTTATCAAACTGAAAAAGGTATATGCTGTAGAGGTACATACTTGAAAGTTTTTTTTTATTGGTACCGGGGATTGAACACACGGCCGTGTGCTTGCAAAGCAGGCGCTTATGCCACTGAGCTAAATCCCTAGCCCCCATACTTGAAATTTAAGGGATGTAAGAGGTGTTATAAATGTTTCTAATTTTTGTATTGTCATGTATCTCAGGATGAGATGACTTTTTTCAAAATTTTGCATATTCAAGAGAATTTATATTTTTGGAGATTGTTTTACATACAGTATTCTGGTCATTAGAGTTCTTGTCTAGGGTGACTTTTTTTTTTTTTCCTGGTCTTTTTGAGACAGGATCTGGCTATGTTGTTCAGCCTTGAGCTCACCTTGTAGCCCAAGCTTGTCTCGAACTCAAAATGATCCTCCTGCCTCAGATTCCTGAGTGCTGGGATTACCGGTGTGTGCCACCATGCCTTGGTTTAGGATGAGGTTCTTGAACTGGAGACTGGGGCTTTTCCGTGCTAATGTCTGCAAGGAGCAGTCCTGCATATTATTAGAATGGATTTTTCTCTTCACAGGGCCTTTGTACACAAGTGATCTGTGAGCAAGTGGGCGGGCTTTTTCAAAAGTGAATACTTTGATGATTGAGTTTTTTTCTATTCTTTGGGCTGTTACAAGACAGGTTGTCTTTTTTTTTTTTTTCCTGTACAGATGTTAATACCTCTGCAGTTTTTGCCATAGTGTTAATATTAGTGGGTGTGTGGGGATGATGATACCTGTTAACCTTGTTACCCAATTTCTTGTGTTGTCCATGGCTTTTGGTTTTGTTCTACTAGTTGCTCTAGGATTGCCTGAAATTAGTGTTACAACCCGGATATAGATGCTTAGATAAGATTTTGAAAAAAGTTTCACATGGATACATGGGTATCATATTTTAAATTTTTGTTTTAAAAACTTTTTCTTAGTTTTGAGAACTTTAAATATAGAGGTTATCGTATATGTGAAAGTGTTTTCTAGTTTTCTGCATTTTGGTTAGAGGAATTTGACAGGAATAACTTCATGAGTGTAATGTATTGCATGAAGTTATTATTGTGTCTGTAATATGAAAATGCTCGGGTACAAAGATTACTGAAATTAATTGTTTTAGATAATTCTCATTTTAAAGGCTGTCATTGCAGAAATCCTCAGATAACTTGTTACTTTATTTTGAACTGGATCTTTGGTTCAGGCTGGCCTTGAACTAACAGTAATCCTGCTTCAGCCTCTGAGTGCTGAGATTACAGGCATGGACCGTCATGCCCACTTTTTTTCAAAAAACTTTGGTGTGTATATGTTAGTCCTTTAAAACCTAACTTCCTTAGCTGTTTGTCTTTTTCCTGCTTGCTTCCTCATTCAGTCATAAACTTTTACCTTGCTTCTAAAGGCTGTAGGAGGCTGTAGATAACTCCATTATTTTGGGTATTCCTTAGTCTGTTTAGCCTGTCCTCTTTTGAGGTCCTTTAGGCTATTTACAATTTTCAGCAATCAAACTGTGCTTAAATGGGTGTACTTGCTTTGGCACAGGTATAAGAATGAGGTTTATGGGTGGAATATTATCTTTTAATAGATACTGCTTACCATCCTTCCAAAAAAAAAAAAAACCAATGTATGAAAGTTAATCTATATGTTCATGCCAGCACTGAGCATTTATACTTCTAAATGTGAAAATCTGGTGAGAAAGGCTTAATTTAGTTTGCTTCATTGTGTGCCAGCATCTTTCCTTTTATTCATGTTTGTAATTTTTTATGTTCCTTGTTAAGCTATGGTTTATTCCTTTTTTTTTATTATTATTTATTGCTTGCTTGCCTGATTTCCTCCCTCTTTTCTTTCGGTTAGTTTTGGTTAGATTAGGTTAGGACAGGGTCCCATTATGCTACAGGCTGGCCATGAACTCACTATGTAGCCTATGCTGGCCTTGAACTTCCTGCTCTTATGTGTCATGCTCACTGACTGCTAGGATTACAGTTATATACCACTATACCTGGCTGAAGTCTCCATTATTTTGCTCGTGATTTCACCAGGGTGTAGTATTTACAATTTGTCATTACTTTTATCGTTTGATTGTTGGAATTCCTAAAAGAATTTTCAACAGTTTGGTGGGGTTTTTTTGAAAATATTTTAAGTAAGTCTAATTTGTACATTTTCTTCATTGTTTTTTGTCAGCTAAGTTTATTTAACTTGACAATAAGTATATATATCATGTATAGTATGCTTCGAAATACGTATTTTGGCGTGGTTAACCATTCTCTTAGTTACTTCTAAATTGTACTTGTATTGTGTTGTGAATGAATTTAAAATGGCCATAAACAGCAAGTTGTTTAAAAAAAAAGGTTGTCCATACTGTGTAACAAAGAATAGTCTTTGTAATGATTAGTGGACTGAACTATTTCTAGCATGTATCTTTTTGAATCATATTCCAAAGAATAGTGATTGTATTTATGAGATGAGCCTTCAAATACAAAATATGAGCAAGGTATTTTAGTTTTTATGACTGTATTTGAAACTTTGTGCTTGTAAACTTTTTTTTCTCCTTAAAATAATAAGATCTGTTTGTAAATAGGCCAAGGTAAGCCAATTAAGATGTAGGTTTTACTCTTACATTAACTAAGAGTATTATGAGATTTTAGAAAGGTTATAAAGTCCTGTATTCCATTAAAAGGAATGAGAATACTAGTCAAAAATTGACATTGAAATTGGTTTACTATTTTAAGTATAGATGTGAATACGTACTTTTATTAAACATGATTTACAATGTTTCCTTAAGCCAGAAGAACATCAGTAAATTGGAAGCAAAACTAATTGAAGATGTGAGATTTTTATTTATATTTTCACTTATTCTGTAATTTTCTTGGTCACTTTTCAGCACGTTTTAGCAGTGGTTCTCAACCAAGAATGACTAGGTCTGGAGATAGGTAATACTTGGCTATTACAGTTGGGGAAATGCTGCTGGTATACAAGTATGCTGCTAATAAACATCTTATATCACATGACAGCATACAGCAACAAAGATATTATCTGGCCAAACATGTCAATAGTGACAAATTGAGAGACTGCTTTGTAGCCAAAAGCATACATAATTACTTTTTAAAAAGTATCTTGGGCTGGGGATTTAGCTCAGTGGCATAAGCGCCTGCCTGGCAAGCATGATTGCATGAGTTCGATCCTCGATACCCCCAAAAAAGCATCTTACAGTTTTGTTCTGTGACCTGTGAAATAAAAACAGTATGGTAAAGGCCATCAACATCTTTAACTTGCACTTAAATTTGAAAGGTGATAAAAATAACCAATCTGTCTTTCTCTTAATCTTTTCCATATGCAATCCGTCTAATTTTTCCCTTCAAAGGACAGCATACAAAGGGCTCTCTGGTGACTGGGGTTCCTTTCAGTTTGCAATGGGGTGGGAGAAAGTAGGCACCTGTGCTGTCACTAAACATTGGTGGTGTATCAACCAGTTGTGTGGCCTGTGGCTTGGTTTGTGATACATAAAGAGCTGTCAGGCTGTCAGTTTTTTTGAATTTTGGATAAAAAATATATGTGGTTAATGAAAACAGAAAGGTACTAATCTATCAAAGAAGTGAAAAAAAGAATTTCTGTGTATAAGAATGGTTCAGTAAAGCTGGTTAGCAGATAATTTTAAATTAAAAGACAAAATAATGGTCTTTATTTACTAGAAATTGGTAAAAGGACTACTTAGGATTATAGATTGTGAACCTTTAACAAATAGTAATGCTCAAAATTGAACATATTTTAGTTTCTTAACTAAAGTTCTTAGTTTGAAATGTAAAACTAGAAAACCTTTTTAAAGAGAGAACTTTCTTACACATAAATTTCACAAACATCCTGACAAGGTCATGGCCAAATTTGGAATTACAAAATAGTCTCCAGACCCAAAGCAACATATTTTAATGCATTTGTTAACAATACTTCGTTATATATTATGCAAATGCTAAGTAGAGTGGGATATCTAGGCGGCCTGTGTAGTCACTGTCTTGTTTCCTTTGATGACTTCTTTCATCTTTCTATCTTGTCTCTTAACCATCATTCATAACTTTTCCAAGTTACTTGTGGTTCACTGAATATGTAGTGTTCTGTTTTTTAGCTAGTGTTAAATTCTAATAGCATTTTGTTTATTGTGTCATATGTTATGGGATGACTTCAGCTTGTCTTTTAAGACTGTTCAGATGCCTCCCTGCAGACAGTGACATCTCTTGATGAGATACGTTGTGAAAATGTGGTTCTGTTTTGTCAACATTTCAAAATGTAATTACAGGAACCTGGGTGGTATAGCTCAATCACCTATGTGGCCTCTGGATACAATTAAGATTTATAGGATACTTTTCTTTTCAATAAAGACTAAACTGTAAAATAAAGATATAGTATAAAAAGTAAACCATTAACAGTCATTTGTTATTACCAAGTGTTATGCACATTACTTTGTATGTGCAGTACTTTTATATAACTGGCATTACAGTAGGTTTGTTTGCCCTACTGTCACCACAAATGTAAGGACCACATTGCATCATTATGATGGCTGTGATGTTACTAGGCAGTAGAAATTTTCCCCTTGTATTATAATTTCATGGCATCAGTGTTTCATATGCAGTTATCCAACAAAACTTGGGTTTCTTGAGTTATCTTTTCTCAGTAGAAACTGCCATGCACTTAATGCATTTTATATTATGGCTGTCTTTATGTTAGTCAGTTTCTGGTCATAGTTCTGTGAGCTTTGGTGAGGTGGGGGTGACCATAACTTGGTTAAAATGTGGCACACAGTAACAGTTGGGTTAGAAATGTAAGTAGAAGAAAAGCAAAATTCTGTCATCATGTACAGAGGGAATACACTTTTCATCTTAACTTTTTTTAACATACATATATACATGTTTCTTTCCGCTTCTCAAACTAATGAGACAATATGATGTTTACACACGTGTGTCTTATTTATTTCATTAATGGTATGGTCTCAAGTTGCATCCATTTACCTATCAAAGTCTCCAACTCGAATTTTAGAAAAAAATTTGCTGTCAGAGTCTTGATTACTTATATCTCTGGATACTCTGAGGCAAACTTTTCTTTCTCTGTTGCCTTTCAATTTCTGTACGTTCAGATTGTGAATCTGCAGATATTTTAAAGAGGATAAAACAGAATAAACCAATCAAAAATAAGCCACTGTAAGAGATACAGGACTTCAAAACATTATGAAATCAACAATAGTTACCATAATGCTTCTTGATGTCTTCAAAATAGCTGCAGATAACTTTGGACATAGTAGAAATCAAAGAACAGAATAGAATAGAAATAATAAAAACAAAACAATGAATGCAGTAAAGAACTTCAAAACCAGCCAGTAGTTGCAAATCCAAAATTGCTACCATAATATTTCTTGCTATCTTTAAAATAGCTGTTCCTGCCATTGGATTTGACAGAATCAAAGGAAAATAAAACCCAATCCAGCAATACAATGGAAACAATATAGGACTTCCAAAACAAGACCATTGGGAATCAGTAATGTCTGCAACCCTCAAAAGGAGATGCCCCCTAGATAGCACACTGCGTACTGTACCGCTATCCTCTGAACCTGTGATCAAACCACTGGTCCTAGATCTGCAGTGTTAGTGAAACAATGAAACACCACAGGCATTCATTTGCATATTTCACCTCCATAGCTATCATCACAGCCTGTGTTTCTCTGAGTAAGTAGTCACTTATGGTAGTGGTGGGGATGGCTGGGTGGTACTACTTGTTTGCCAGCCCATGCGCAAGAAGGGGCTGGGGCCTGTGTGTTCCAGTCCAGCGGAGGCCCGTGCATGGTGCTGGTTCCCAGACTGGGCTTGCTTCCTGGTGTGGCCAGTCCGCAAATGGTGCTGACTCATGGGGAGAGGCAGGGTTCTGTCCTAGTCTGGTGGTGGCTCACGCATGGCACTGGTTCCCAGACTCAAGATTTTTCTGTTTCCTCTCCTGTCCTCCCCTCTCTTCTTTTCTTTCTTTCTTTCTTTCCTTTTTTTTTTTTTTTTTTTTTTTTTTGGTGTGGGGGGTACCTTGCTGTGTAGTTCAGGATGGCTTTGAATTATTATGTAGCCCAGGTTGGCCTTCAACTCACAGTGATCCTCCTGCCTCAGTCTCCCAAGTGTTGGGATTATACATGTGCACCACCATACCTGGCTTGTTTTAAGACTTACAGTTGAACAATATAAAAACTATGAACACGCTTCTCAGCCTTTTGGCTAAGATCAAGTAAGTGTAAAAACTATGAAATCATGTGAACCAGGATGAGGTTCTAAGAAGTGTGCTCTAGTTTCCTTTGGTGTTAGTAATTGAACTTGGATTGAAGTTGAACACTTGCTTGCTAGTTAAGTGCTGTACTGCTGGCCTGTATCCTCAATTCCTGTGCTCATTTTAAAAATTTATCTCATTTTTAAAAATCCATTTTATTCAAACATATTTAGAAAAAAACTACTACAAAATTTCAAAGTTTTTTAAATTTAATTTTATTTTTTTTTGGTAACGGGGATTGAACTGATGACCTTGTACTTGCTAGGCAGGTGCTTCCACTACTGAGCTAAATCCCTGGCCCTTGCTCATTTTTTTTTTAATTGCTAAATTTTAATATTGGTAAGGCACAGAGAACTAAAAAAAATGTGATAGGGTATTTAAAATACACTTAAATAAGTAGAGTACTTTATAAAATAATTTGAATCATGCATTACTTCACAAAAGGAAGTGACCATCCTATTTTTATTTCAGAGTTTATTAATTTTGAGAATACTACTTACATATTCAGTAGAATACAAATTGTAACACATTTGGTAATTTGGGCTTTTTTTCCGTGCGGTGTGCGGGAGTCATCTTTAAGCTTTATATGTTTTGGTGCTGAGGACCAAACCCAGGGCTTCCTGCTTGCTGGACAAGTAAGTGTTCTACCACTGAGCTTAATCCTCAGCCCCGGGAATTTTCTTTAAGCAAAAGTTACCATGAAAAACTAAAGAATACTTGAGCTGACCTTTATATTTAAGGAATTAAATTAAGATTTTCTGGGTCTCACATACTTGAAAGAGAAATGCTAGTAGGTTCTTTTTTTTTTTTTTTTGGTACTGGGGATTGAACACCACCTTGTGCTTGTCAGCAGGTGCTGAGCTAAACCCTGGCACTGGAAGGTTCTTATTATAAGTATAGTTTACATCCACTATTCTTTTTGGGTTGGTTTGAATGTTTTTAGTTTTGAGTTACAATGTTTTACTCTATAGCTTAAATCTTTCAATTTGCGATTTCTTGGGCTTTAAGCATTTGCCTTTTAAATTTTTCTTAAAGGGTAAAAGCTTTCATTAAGAAATCTTTATAGATATGATTGGCTGAAATGAGCAACTTTGTCCAGATGAGAAGCTTTAAATTTATAAATACATACTTAGCACTTATGAATTTAGATCTGATTTCTAATGTAAGAAAATTAAGTTTTGGGCCTAATGGAGGAATCTAGGATTTTTGTATTGTAGAGATAAATATTCACCTAAAAGAAAAACTAATGGTAAAATCACTTAGTTTTCATAAAGCAAGAAAACAGTGGCAGTGATCAGTCTTAAAGACATTGTCAGTGTGTATAACAACATAGTGGTTGGGGTTATAGCTCAACGGCACAGCACTTGTCTGGCAAGTGTGAGTTTATGAGTTTGAGTCCCAGTACCCAAAACAAAACAAAACACCAAAAAGCAAAAACAATGTAGAATTCTGCAACGTAGTACCTTTACTAGGTTAAGTTAAACTAAAACCCCAGTTCTGATTATCTTTGTGGGTCTTCAGATACTGGGTAATCTGCTGGGCTGAATGCTTACATGGGTTATTTGGGACTGTCCATTCAGACTTAAATTAGTTTACTAGTTTCACAGCATTTTAAATACTAAAATATGAGAAGCAAACTTTTATGTTTTAATTTGTGATTCCAAGGGAGGGCAAATTCCCCTCCCCCCATTTCTGGTTGGCTTTTTGAAAGCAGCAAATTAATTCAGAGTTAATGCTTCTAAGCAGCTCATCTGATTATGGTTCACTTAAGCCTGAAAGAAAACAAAAGAAAGGGAAAAAAGATTTATTGGAAACACCGAGGTAGCACTTAGGTTGACTGACTATACACCAAGCCAAGGATATGGGGATGAGGTTTTGCCTGGCTGCAGCAGCAGCAGTTAGACTTGTTCTTTGAGTTATTGCCAAAGGGCTAACTCTGCAGTGGCTATCAGTCTCTGGGGAATCTCCCGTTTTTTCACATTTCTGGGTAGGAAGAGTATCTGGTTGACCTACCCCAGGATTAAACCACTTTTTTTCAGGGGGCTAGACGTGGAGTGGGCAGAAAACCAGCTAATAGGAGGCCCATCACTAAGTCTCTTTGTAGAACATTGGAAACCGTAGGCTGGGAAGCCAACTTGGAGAAAAATAAGATAATTGCTTTAAGAAAATTATAAAATTTAAGTGTTTTGGGGCCAGTAGAGTAAGTTGATTTTTGGCAAGGAGGCTTAGTAGCAGCTTTAGATACACAGAGGCATTTATACAGAGTTTGAGCAAAAGAAACAGTGAGCATAACATATTCATGAAAAAGTGCAGGCCTTTGGAGGGTGGATTCAAGGTAGATTTTTTGCTTATGCATAGTATTTTGGATTTAAAAAGACCTTAGAAATTTTGAAGAATTTTTGAGGGAGAGAGAAACCAGAGGCTTGCCCTTAGAAAATTTGAGTATAAATCAGGGAAATTAGGAAAATCATTCAGGAGGCTATTACGGTACTTAAACTAGAGGAAATTTTAAATATGAAATAGACCAGTGTTAGTGGGATTGGATGTGAAGACTGACACACAGCGTAGGATAATGGTTCTCTACACATTATCTATTCATCGTTCTTATCCTGTGTGGGTTTTTTAAAATAGATTTTCTAAATGTTTGCCCTAACTGCAGTTTTGCTTGCCCTTTCTAATCCATCTAATCTGTGCTATAATAGTTACGCTGCAGTCTGAATGTTATTCCCTTGATTAAAATATATGTGTGTTATTTTGGGGGGAGGGTTGTACTAGTGATCTAGTTATGCTGCAGTCTTAAATATTATTCCCATGATTAAAATATATGTATGTATTTTGAGGAGAGGGTTGTACTAGTGATTGAACTCAGGGGCCTAAGCGTGCTACCACAGACTTAGGCCCTTAGCCTTTAATTTTTTTTTTTTAAGAGAAGATTTTGATAATTGGGATGAGTGGCCTTCAATTTCTGAACCTTTTACCTCAGCCTGCCTAGTAGCTAGGTTTAAAGGCTTGTGCCACTGTGCCCCCAGTGCCATGATTAAAATCTTTATGCACTCCCCTTTCCTCGTGCTAAAGTTGAAGATTGTTTGGAAATTCAAGGATGTGTATGCCTAAATTGCTCTTTTCTCACTTGTACCATATATTTTTCTGCTCAAGCTCCCTCATTCTAATGACTTTGTGCATTTTATTTCTTGTCCTTGGAGCAAAGACCCTTTCTCTTGTGCTCACCTTTTAAGATAAATGCTAAGAGCTTGGTGTGGTGGTACACAGCTGAATCTCAGCACTCTTCGGGGGGCTGAGGTTGGAAGCTTCCAAATTGGAGTTCATCATGAGCAGCATAGTAAGACCTTGTCTCAAAATGAACAGATTTTAAAAAAAGAGGGCTAGGGATGTAGCTCAGTGTGAAGACCCTAGGTTCAATATCCAGCACTGCAACAAACAGACAAACAAAAAGTAAAACCAAAAGAACACATAAGTACTCTCCTTTTGGGAACACTTCACTGAATTACATGTGTTTAGCACATTATAACTGTATAGTTACTTTTATCATATTTTTCCATTATTTTTCTTTTCTGTTATTTCTGTGATTCTGGAGATTGAACCCCATGCCTTTGCACTAAGCTACATATTGCCAGTTCCCTTCAGTTTTTTATTTTAGACAGGTCTTGCTGAGTTGCCAGCCTGTGCTTGAACTTACAGTCTTCCCTCTTCAGCTCCACAATGTTAGAATTACAGGCATATGCCACCATGCCTGCTGTACTATTATTTTTTATTTAGATAATGACCCTCATGAAAGTATCTAGATTCCTTGTCTTCTGTTTTCTGATTACAGAGTAATTTACAGATACTTATTTGCATTAACTTTTAGAAAATTTCTGACCTGTAAAGTGCTTAAAACTGTGTTTTATTATGTATCAAGAGAGTGGATCTGTTGCCAAAATGCTTTGGGATTAGTGAAACCCTAGCTCTGCGACTAATAACTGTGCAGCAGGGCAGATTATTAAGGTTATTTAATCTATTTCTGATTTGCCTTATAATAATAAGATGCAGAGAAATGGTCCTAGTTAATTCAGAATTGTGAGGACTGAGTATACTCAAGAGTTTAGACATTACCTGGCATTTGTGTTGTTTTTGCCTTACAGTTTAAGTATGATCTAAACTTTCATGCATTACTAAAACAATTTCCCATGTAAATACATATATTTGAAAAGTGGTATTTTCGTCCCCTGTAGGGTTGTGAACTTTATTCACATGAATTAGGCTTTACTCCTTGTTTACTCATTCATTAAAAAAATTTTTTTTGTCTTTTTTTTTTTTTTTGGAGGCAGGGTCTCGCTATGCAGTTCAGGCTGGCCTTGAGCTCACTTTGTAGCCCAGGCTGGTCTCGAACTCGCAACAATCCTCCTGCTTCAGCCTCCCGAGTGCTGGGGTTACAGGTGTGAGCCACCACGCCTGGCACATTCATTAAAAATTATTAATTACTATTTCCCAGATCTTATTGTTGATAGTAGGCGACAGTAAATATGTTACTGAATTGTAAGGGCAACATGAAAAGGATAGAGTAAGGATGGGTGAGAGTTAAGGATGGGAAGGCAGTTGACATTTTAAGTAAGATGGCAAGCCTTATTTAACAAGTGACATTGGAGTAAGAACTGGAAATAAAGGAGTTAGCTATGTGGCATATGAAAAGTGTCCTAAACAGAGCAGTCTTCCAGCAGAAAAGCCCTTAGGAGTGTGTTCAGTCTTTTCCCACACTAAGAAGAGGAGTGAACTAACCAAGAAGAGGGGGTGGGAGGATGTTGGAGAGATTTGTGTGCAATTGTAAAGACTCAGGTCTTTACTCTTGAGTGCAATCCTGAGCTTTTAGAATGTTTATAAGTGGCATAATTGGACCAAAGTATTAAAAGAATTGGCCTATTTTGTGCTGAAAATGTTTTAAGTTATGCCAACTAGATACAGGGTTTTTTTCCTTCTGATTTTCTTTTTTTCCCTTTCCCTTTTTCTTTTTGCTGTTTTGGATTGATCCCAGGTCCTTATACAGGTTGAGTGGATGCTATGCTATACCCTCAGTCCCTCAGATAGGGTTATTTGAATTCAAGATAAGAGATGATAAAGGCTTAAGGTTATGGATGGTGAACCTTTCAGAGCTTTCATTGATAACAGCCTGCTGTGGCACATGTGCCATCTATCCAGATTTGCCACCACTGGTGTTCAGTTAAGTGGTAAGCAGAAGTAGTAAGAACTGGTCAGATTCCTTATATATTTTTCTATATGTATGTATGTATGTGTGTGTGTATTAAAGTTTTTTTTTTTAAGGTACAGCTGTAGAATTTCCTAAGTAGGGTATGGTGTGGGAAGAAGAGATCCTGTAATGACTCAAGAGTTTGCCTAAGCAGCTAGAAGGATGGAATTTATCAGACCTAAAAGGGCAAAGACCAGGAAGAACAATTTGTAGGACCAATCAGTTTAGTTTTGGACATGCTCAGTGTTCTTTGGCCAAGTGGCAATATAGAGTAGATGATTAGATTGATGGATCTAAAGATTAGAAGATAAAATTGTCATACAGTGCAAATGTGGCTAGAGAAAACATAGACTAATTATTGTGAAACTTCTAGAATTTCAGTGATAACAGACAGCTTGGTTGTGGCACGGGTGCCATAAAGGTTTGCCACCACTGACGTTGACTGAGCTGTTGCTGATGGGTGTTGCAGAATTAAGCAGTTTGGGAAACCAGGATAGGAGAATGAGGAAAAGCTAAAGAAACCTGGGAAAGAAAGGAGCAATCAACTATGTGTAACATTCTCGATAGGCCAATTAAGATGAGGTAGAAGCGTAGATGAGTGAATACAACAATAAGGAAGTCATTGGTGACCTTGATAAAAGCAGAGTAGGTTTAATGATGGGGATAAAAATTTGATTGAGTGAATTTGAGAAATACCGGGAGTGAGATAATGGTTTACAGGAGTTGTGTATTAGAGCACAGCAAATAAATGATGTGGGAATTAGGAGGAGAATAGTTAGAAAAAATTTCAATATGGAAAAGAACTCTGAACATAATTATAAACTACTGTGGGAATGATCAGTTAAAAAATGATGTAGTTGATAGGAGAAAGGGAAGAGTTGCTCAAGTGATGCTTTGGAGTGGGTTGAATAGTAGGAGGATATGGTATCTAAATAGATGAACACATAGATAGTACACCTATGGTAACAGAAATTCAGAGTGTGTACATGTACATGCTAGTGGTTAGGTTATGGTAGGACCCTGGAAATTCCCTCCTTATGGCTTCAGTTTTATAAGTGAAACAGGAAGTTAGTGAGTGTGAGAGTAAGAACTATGATGGTTTGAAGAGACAAAAAATATGTAATAGTTTATAGTTGTGTAGGAGAGTCTCAGAATGAATAAACTAAAAAAATACAATATTGTGTGACAGTGTGTATGAGATCAGCCAGCACATTTGTGCATTTTTCTCTTTGTTTTCATGTTCATGTGTAAGTACTCATTAATGAGTATTGCACTTCACCAGTACTGTTGATTTTATTTTGTTTTGGTCTTAAACTCACTCTATAGCCCTGTCTGGCCTTGAACTCACAGAGCTCATCGTGCCACAGCCTCCTGAATGCTGGGATTCAGGGATTTGCCACCATTCCTGGCCTAGTACTGTTGATTTTTCAAGAGCACGGAAGCGTGATAGGGTCCAAAAAATGAACTTGATTCTAGGGAATGATTGTAATTATTAATTATTGTAACTCAAGCTGAATAACGAAGGGAGGGAAGATTTACAAAGGTTGAGAATTAAAAGATGGTAAAAGTGATTGGAAATCTTCCTGGGGTTAAAGAATGTTTTGTAGTATTGTAAAATCTGTAAACGTCTTTAGCTTGTTAAGACTAAAAAATATTAACTAGCTAAGATTTGCCAAAAGTAGTATATAGATCTCCCCCACCTATTCTCTACACTATTTTGTCACTTGAAGTACTTGTGTATTTCTTTAGAAAAGAAAATAGTGTTGAATGGAGAAGCAGTATTGGATAAAGAATTTTCTCCTGTAATAAAAGGGAATATGTAAAATACCTCTACAAGTAGTTCTAGGCTAGACATTGCCTATTAAGTTACCTATATGTGACAGTATATGTCCAACTAACGTCTTTCTCATTGTTCCACTTCTCACTGATGCCCTCTCAGAGTGCTGCCTCAAACCTGTCTACTGCTCATGCTCTTGTTCTGTTTTTTGAGTACTTACAAAGATAAAACCTGTTTATTAAGGTATGCAGTAATCCTTCACCACCTCAAGCTATGGTCAGCAACCCCCCCTGCCCACCATCACTGGGGATTGAGCTCACAACCTTGCTCTTGCCAGGCAGGCACTTATGCCACTGAGCTAAATCCCCAGCTTCAACTTTTTTTTAGAGTTCAGTAACAAGTTTTAAAACCTTAATAATACACATACTTCTGTGGGTTTTTTTTGTACCAAGAATCGAACTCAGGACCTTGTGCTTGCTGGGCTGTTGTTTATGCTACTGAGCTATATCCCTAGCCCCAACATAAATGTTTTAGTGTTGAAATAAAACTGAATAACTATTTCTCTTTTGCTACATTAGTTGGTTTCTAGATGGATACTGAAAGTGAGGTTGACCCCCCTTCATACACGGAAGACTGTGCCACAGAAAAGAATTTTAGGTCAAGTTTCTTTGTGTATTATCTTGTATAGCTAAAAGTGATTCATGAGATAGTTTGATACTAGTATTTTAAGACTGCCACAGAAAAGAATTTTAGGTCAAGTTTCTTTGTGTATTATCTTGTATAGCTAAAAGTGATTCATGAGATAGTTTGATACTAGTATTTTTTTAGTATTTCTTAACACGCAGGCACATATTTTGTTTCTTGAATTTTGTGAGGGTTGGTGAATTTTGCAATTCTGATTTTCATAGTATTTTTTAAGTGTTAGTATAATCTTCAGCAAAAGGAATCATGTATTCCAGTGACTCCCAAATGTTAGCAGTTTTCTCCCATCATTTATTTGGCAATGCTTAGAGACAGTTTTGATTGTTGCCACTTAGGAATGGGGGGTGCTGCTTGTGTAAAGTGATCTTGAATTGCTTGAGACCATTCACAGCACAGAATTCATTGGTCCAAAATGTCAGTTTTGCTGAGTTTGAGAAAGACACTTTAAACTTGATCTTAGGCAAAAGGCTGAGAAGTAATGGCAGAGACATTTTATTGTATATGTTAAACTCCTTCTAATTTTACTGACATCCTATTACCTTTGTGTTTTTTCTGCAATCATCTTTTGTAAGAAAAGGTTGAAGGTCCTAACTTTTCTTCTGAAGCCTTTTCTGATGACTCCAAACCTTCACTGATTTTTCTCTGTGTTCTGCTGTACTATCACTGAGATCTCTGTGATGAAAAGTTTAGGATGCCTTAGTTTGTTTATGCATCTTGTTTTTTGTTTTTGGTACCAGGAATCAAACTCACAACCTTGTGCTTAACCAGGAAAGCGCTTGAGCCACTGAGCTAAATCCTCTCTGCCCATGTGTCTTATTTTTAAATTAACTGTTAATCAAGGATCTGCATGTGTCACATTTCTTTAGGCACATGTATTCATGCATTCATTTTTTAGAGACACTGTTTTGCTCTGTTGCTTAGGCTGATCTGTATCTCTTAAGTTCAGGTGATCCTACTGAGTAACTGGGGCTTAAGGCACATGCCACCACTTTGGCTCTTCAGGGGATTTTAACTGCTAAAGACCTTGATGTTACTGTATGAGTTGAGAGGATAAAGTAGAAAAAGGGCCTTTACCTACACTGGCAAATTCTGGAGTAAAGAAATGAACCAGTTCTTGTTGATGGGAAGTTAGAGTTATCATCATCTGGAATTTGAAGGAAATGGTAGCAGTAGTGGTGACAGTGGCAAGAAATGTGACTCCCTTGTAGAAGGAAAGAAAGATCTACTTCAACTAAAAGAAACGAAATATCTTTGAATTAGCCATCTTCAGTCTAAGCATGCTGTTAGAGGAGGCAAATGTTTGGTTCTGCTGCTTATCTGGAAGGGAAGAGTCTATGTTGGTACAAGCTTTTAGAGATTTTCAGTAATGACTCCCAGGCTGCTTAAGAGGTAAACATAAGTCAGGTTAACTGGAACACACTGTTTCTTAGAGTTCATGTTTTAACAGTAAGGAGTAGTGTATGAGTACCTGGATAGTAACTTGAGTCTTCTGACGTGTTAGAATCCTTATCATGTGTATGCAACTTGCCAAGAAAGAAACCCGTTTACTCTGAGGTATCTGAAAGTTTGTGTTACCTTCTGAGGCTTTCTTTTTCATCTGATTGGCTCCTTTTATGTGTATAGCCATCATTACATATTTAGTGCTATAATGAGAAAATTGCAGTTCAGTGGTAAAACCAGAATTTATGTCAGGATTTTGTTGTTGAAACAGATATTTTGCCAACATCAGATACAAATTTTTAAATAAGGATAGGTATCATTTGAAAGATAACTTCAAAATACACAAAATGTAAAACAAATAACTTTGAAGAGGTGATGATAGAGCAGTATCCTTAACTAGGAGACAATTGTTGCCTCCTGAAGAACATTCAGTAGGGTTTAGAGATATTTATGACTGCTTACAACTAGGGGTGGGTGTGTGCACTGTCCTCTGTTGGACAGAGTCTAAAGGATGCTGTTCAACATAGGATGTCCTCCTGTGACAGAGAATTACCTGGCTGAAAATGTCAATATTGAATCACCAAAGTTGAGAAACCCTAAGATAGATAATTGCAAAGGATCTCCACACACACACACAGTCTAGTGGGCTTGGGATGTAGCTCAGTAGTAGTACAGCATGTGCTTAACATGCACAAGGCCCTGGAGTGGCTAATAAACAGAGACAGAAGCACTCAATTTCACCATGAAGGATCTGCAAATTAAAATTGACAGTTTTGGAAAGATAAAAATAAAATAGGTGTTTCTATACTTTTTTTGTTTTTGGAGACAGGGTCCTGCTATGTACTTCAGGCTGGCTTTGAACTCGTTTTGTAGCCTAAGCTGGCCTTAAACTCAAGAGTGATCCTGCCTCAGCCGCCTGAGAGCTGGGATTACAAGTGTGTGCTCCCACACCTGGCTCCTATACATTATTATTGGCACCATAATGTAAGTGGTATAGTGTCTCTGGGGAGTTTTGAAGGGCTAAACTAAAACCTTCATGTATACATATACACCCACTTCATACTTTTGACTAAGTAATTCCACTTAACGGGAATCTATCCCATGGCAGTCAATGTGTACATATAGTTCATTAAGTTGTTCACTATAGGCTTATTTTCAGGCTGGCCTTGAACTCATTGTAGCCCAGGCTAATATTGGACTCATGGCAATCCTCATACTTCAGCCTTCCGGTGCTGGTTTACAGATGTGCCACCATGCCCAGCTTTTTAAAAACATTGGTTGTTGAATAAATTACAGCACCAGCAAGTGTAAAGCAATTAAAAATCTTGTTTCAAGAACTATTTGTCCTATGAAGATACCTATAATGAGTAGGGGGCAAGGGTACAGTAAACCATAATGTCAAATTTAAATAAATGAATGTAGTACAGATCAGTGAAAAATATACTAAAATTACCTTAGTGATAACTGAGTGGACAGATTATGCATAATTTTTATTTTTCTATTCCATATTTTCTAATTTCTTTTTACAATGTCTGTACTATTGATACAATCAGAAGAGCAAAAGGACATTCCCTTCCATTTTCAAATATTAGTTTCAGGGCTGGGGATTTAGCTCAGTAGCTTAAGCGCCTGCCTGGCAAAGCATGAGATCATGAGTTTGATCCCCGGTACCAAAAAAAAAAAAAAAAATAAAATAAAATTAGTTTCAGTATTTCCTAAGGTAGTCTGTTCTTTATTTACCACATACCAACTTTCCATGTATAGTCAGCACTCAGTGTTTATTATGAGTTTCACATCAGCACATTTAACCAATTGTAGATGGATAATATTTGGTGAAAATTGTGTCTAACAGCAGTTTACATGGCATTTGTATTGTATCAGGTATTGTAAGTCATCTAGAGATGAATGTAGTGTATGGGAGGATGTTCGTAAGTTGTACACAAATGTTATGCTATTTTCTATAAGGAACTTGAGCTTTGGAGGATTTTGATATCTGAAGGATGAGGTGAGTTGTGAATGACTGGTTCTGTCCTAGGCTGTTTTCTTTTCCACTGTTGTTTTGTTTTGTTTTGTTTTGTTTTGTTATGTTATGTTATGTTATGTTATGTTCAGTAAACTATAATGTATGTAGCATAACAAATGATCCTTTATTACATATTTTAAAATTAGTTCTTTATTATCTAGATTTTGTTTGAGTCTTTCTCAGTGTGTGATTTTTTGCCAGTCTTTGATTCAATTCAGTATTCAAACTACATATGTATGTTTCAGTCGCATAACTGATAATTCCAATCCTGTGTCTTCTGATTGAAATACCTTCCTTTTGAAAGTATGCATTTTATAAACTCTCACTTTCATTCATAGTCAGCCTTACTAGATGAGGTTTATTTATTTGAAGTTGAGCATGGTGGCATACACCTGTAATTCCAGCACTTGGGAGGCTGAGGCAGGAGGATTGATGCAAGTTCAAGGCCAGTTTGAACTATATAGTGAGACCCTGTCTCAAAAAGACCAAAAATTTTTTTTTAAATTTGATTTACAGATGGTGGAGTATTTACTGTCCCTTAGAGTAGCTGCTGGTGTTAAAACTTTGCTATGCTACTCTCTTGTGTTAATTTCCCCACAAATTCATGTAGAATGTGATTAGGCTGACGAGTGAGTTTTCTGGTTTATTTTATGCTTGTGGTTTTGGAGACTTAACTTTTAGCCTTCAGTATATTGTGCAATCTCTCCTACCATTGAGCTGCATTTCCAGTCTGAAAATAATATTAGAATTTGAACTGTAGAAGGCAGCAATTAAGGTGTCAGACATTAGCCACTAAATTCTTACAGAACTAATTGGGAAAAGAGGTTTTTCTGTCCTTGGGCCTCTGAAAAATACCTTTTAATTTGTAGAGTGATGAGGGAAGCATATTTTCGTATGAACTTGTAAGTTGTAGTGGCAAATACAAGAAGTTGTGGTGATGCTTTAACAGGAGGTTCTACTATCAGTTGTTAGCTTCCCTAGAAGAGAAACTGAAAAGAAAGGAAGAGAAAAGGGATAAAAAAGAAGCCAAGGGAGGTGACTTGAAAAGTTAATGTGTAATGAATTAGAGTAAATTTTTGAGATAGTTTAAGCAAAGTACTTTTAAGTTCTGAGTATGTTTTATTTTGAGGGCATTTTTTTTTTTTTTGTGGAGAAATTGATTCTGAAGTTGAAAATGTTTGTTTCATGAGTATCTGTGTAGAAAAATTTCATTATTTTGAAAACAAAGATTTTTGTTGTCCTTTTCCTGAGCACATTCCTAAAACATTGTTTTTGTTGCCATATTTTTAGATGGTTTGTGCATGACCTGTTTTAGTTTCTGAATTATGTAATTTTCAGGAAGCATCTTTTGTTTTTGTTTTCATCACTATCCAGTAAAAAAGCTGTATCTTACACAGAGTCCCATTTAATATATATGGGGCATAGTATCATATCAGTTGCATCAGTTGGATCTAATTTAGTGTAGCTGGTGATATGTTTGAAAGTTAAAATGCATTGTATACATAATTGTCAGTTTCTTAAGACTTAATTTCTGTCTTATAAGTTAGTGTCATGTCTTCTAAGCTCATAATTTTTCTCTGTTTCACTGTTCCGATTATTGTGCTCTTTTTTGGGTTGTCATGCCAAATGGTTAATAGGGGAAAGATGGGATATTAAAAATTCCCTGGATCCATACAACATTATGAATTAGTGGATTTTTATTAAATTTAAATTTACTAGTTTTCTTAATTTAAGAATTGAAGGCCAGGATATAGCTCATTGGCACAGCACCTGCCTTGGCAAGCATAGGGTGCAGTTTGAGTCTGAGGACCAAAAAACAAAACAAAAGAAATGAAAAAAAAATTAAGCCTTGTTACATTTTAATCTTTCTTGTTGTGTTTAAATATTAGTTGCATGTGTGTATGGAGTTTTGTAAAAGTTAAAGATGAATTTTTTTTTTTTGTAGGTACCAGGGAAAGGATGAATTTTAAGAGCCATTTACCAGCTATTAATTAAAAACTGTTAGTAGGTTTTTCCGGATTATAATGTGCTGATTTTGCTTCTTACACCTCAAACTCCCCCCCCCCCCCAACAAAACAAAACAACTAGCTAAAGGAAAGAGGGAAAAAAACCAAAAGAGATGTTTTTTCCTTTGGATCCCGGGGATCAAACGTAGGGCTTTACTCACACTGGGCAAGGCTCTACCATTGAGGTACATTCAGCCTTGCAGATGGCTATATTGATTGTTTTTAGCAATTTTTTCATGTTGATGTAATTTACTGTCTTAATAGAATGAAGCTGTTCAGGGTCATCTGTTGACTCAGTTTTTATCCTTTTGAAGAACTGCCCAACTGTTTTCTACCAGCAGTGTATGAGATTTCCAATTTCTCCACATTCTAAGGATTTGTGTTTAGGCTTAGTGTTTATCTTTTTTTCTTGTTGGGGTTGAGGGTGGGGAGTGGTGATTGAACTCAGGACCATTGGGCTATATTGCCAGTCCATTTTATTTTGAGATAGGATCTCATTAAGTTCTACAAGTTTAGTTTGAAATTGGGATCATCCTGCTCCAGCCTCCTACCATGCTGGGATTACTGGGGTATGGCAAAACTCCTGGCTACTGTTCCTATTTTTTATTTTAGCCATTCTAGTGGAGTTGAAATTGATGTCTCTTTGTGTTGATTTGCATTTTATCCTAATAGATAATAGTGGAGAGCATCTTTTTCTGTGTTTATTGGTCATTTTCTATCCTTTTTGAAGGAATATGTATTCAAATCTTTTGCATATTTTTCAACGTGGCTAAAATGTGTGACCCATGAACATTCCCACTTTAATCATTTTTAAGCATAGAAGTCATTGGCATTAAGCACGTTCATAGTGTTGTACTACCGTCACTGTCATTTCCATGTTTTAATCTATTCAAAGTAAAACTGTTCCTTAGACTCTGATAGTAACTGTTGTTTTCTCTCAAGATTTCACTATTGTTATATAATATAAATGCAATCATACAGTAATTGTTTTTTGTATATTTGGCAAATTTCACCTTCACATAGTACCTTCAAAGTTAATTCATATTGTAGAATGTCAGAATTGTCTTTTAAAGACTGATTTAAGGCTGGAGATATAGCTCATTATAGAGCACTAGCCTAGCATGTGCGAGGCTCCAAGTTTGATCCCTAGCACCACATAAGTAATAAATGAATAAATAAAAGTTGATTAGTATCCCATTGTTACATATCAGGTTTGTTTATTCATCTGTCTTTGGACTTTGGGTTGTTTTCACCTTTTGACTATTATGGGATATTGCTTATGTAACATTAGTGCTGTGAGTCTTGAGTCCTTACTTTCATTTCCTCAGATCTCAGAAATGGAAATGCTGGTATACTGTGATTTTTCTGTGTTTTCCCTCCCTCCGAGGAAGCATTTTGTTTTCCACAGTACTTGCACTGTTGCCACGAGTGCATAGGGATCTAGTCTCTCTATATCCTTGCTGGCCAATTCTTGATGGTTTTTGAGGTATGGAAGTAGGTAATAGCCACCTTAATAAGTGCGAAGTGATTTTAATTTGTTTCCCTTAGATATGTTGAACATCTCTTCAAGTGCTTATTGGCCATTCCTGTACAATATCTTTTTTTATAGAAATGTCTATTCAAGTACTTTTGCCCATTTTTAAATAGGAGTTGAGTTGTAGGAGTTCTTTATATATTCTCTATAGTGCCTTATCAAATACAAGATTTGTAAATATTTTTTCTCATTTCGTGGGTTGACTTCACTGTTTATAGTATCCCTTGATGCATAAAAATTTTATTTTGATAAAAAATTTATTCAGTTTATTGCTTATGCTTTTGGTGTCACAGTATTTACTATCAACACTAATTACTTGCAGAATATCTTGGGGCTGTGTGGGAAATAGTTCAAGCTCATAGATCACTGGCTTGAAAGTTTAAAATAGATCATTTGCAACATAGATTATTTGCAACAGTCTTTTTAGTTGTTTCTCTTGAATTGACAGGTACAGTTCAGTGATTTTTGAGAATATATCTAACATTCTTTTGATATGAATAAGGATTGTGTGGTAATCTTTCCAGCTAAAAATGGTGTTTTGTGCAAAATGGCTGGTAGTTCAGTTGGCAGCATGTTCAAAGGTTGTCTTTGAGAACAGCATATACAGCAGGATTCTTTTGTTTGTATTTCTCTGTTTTCTTACATAGAATGCTAAAATGTATACTTAGTGAATTTAGTATTTATTACACTTCTAACTGAAACACTCTTTTTTAAAGAAAAAAACTATGGGAAAAAATACTGGGTTTGTGATGGTAAAAAGTTAATAAGTACTTTTTGTAGAGTTTGGTGCTACTACTTGGTGTGTACTGCATCACAATTAGTTTTATCTACCATTGCTTTTGTACCATCAGTGAAGACTCAGTAAAAAGGTCAGTTCTTACTCTTATAACAATGGTTTTGATTTTTTTGACACACAATGTATAAACTGTTGTCCTAGTGTTTATAGAGTTGGTATAAGAATATAATTTGTGTAATTATATTTAAGTGGTCAGGCTATAGAAGAGATCAATCTACAGCCACTAGTGACAGTCCTGTCTGCTTGGAAATGATTGACATTCCTTTAACATCTCCTGGAATTATGCTATTCATATAGGTGTCATGACAAAATTTCCTCACACACCACATTTCATAGTGGTGAAATGTGAGGGTGAAGTATAAAAAGGTAGTATATTAATTCAGTGAATCATAATGTGAAAAGGACATAAAACAATTCGATATTTTCAGTATGTCAAATTGGACACACACACACACACACACACACACACACACACACACACACACACACACACACCCCCTACACCTACACCTACCAGTAACTTGTAAATGAGAAAAGATCCTGAAAATATTCACTGCAAAGGAAGGAAAGCATTGCAGTAATTTGGATATTGAGATAAGATGAAGATTCTTTTCTGACATTCTTTGAATGGTGCATTAACTCCCTGTTTTGATTTATTATAAGGGATAGAGTCAAACTTTAATATTTTTAAAATGCTAAGCAAGGAATTATAGTCTTTCAGACAGAAGCACTTCATTTTAAAAATTTTAATCAGGGCTGGGGATATAGCTCAGCAGCACAGAGCCTGTCTGGCAAGCATGAGGTTGAGTCTGATTCCCAGTACTCAAAAACAAAACAAAACAAAAATTTTTTTTTTTAAATCGAATTTTGATTTTGCTTGGGTCACAGTAGTTGGAGTCATGGAATTCTGGGTTGGAGCTTGTGAGCATTTTGGTTGTGTATGGTGCATAACTTTTGAACAAAAGCATTCTGGCTTTTGTTCATACCTTTTTTTTTTATTTTAAAGTGAAAAAAAACAAGAAGCAAACAAAAGCAAAATGACAACAATGAAACAGTGATGCAGAATTTCAGATCTTGTTTTAATTTCATTGTTCACCTGGATTTGTGCTGTATGTCCAAGAATTGTAAAGCCACATGATACATATACACACACACACACACACACATATATATATATTTTTTTCTTACAGGATTCAGTGGTCCCAGTTTAAAGGCTATTTTATATTCAAACTGGAGAAAGTGATGGATGATTTCAGAACTTCAGCTCCTGAACCAAGAGGTCCTCCAAATCCTAATGTAGAATATATTCCCTTCGATGAAATGAAGGAAAGAATACTGAAAATTGTCACTGGATTTAATGGGTATGCCTTTATACTATTGTAAAGATCTTTCTTTTTTTTTTTGGCTTGCTAATAAAGTTAAGTTCTAAACTTTTAGTAACAGTATTTTCTGATCATTAGCTTTTAAGTATTTAAGATATTTACAGTCTTTTAAAAAAATCATGAACCATCTTTTTGTATGAGTGATATTTACCATAAATGGATATGGCAATGGAAACACTCATGCATTGGGAAATCTTTTAATGTTCTTTCTTTATCACTGTATATTTGGTATAATTGGCTTTGTGTATGGTACAGGACTTGTATATCATTGTCTTAAGTCATATTTTAAAATAAAACAGCATTTTATGAAAATATTTTGCTTAGTTTTAGAAATTTTGAATCTTTTCTTTCCCAGGTAATCATTTTGCTCTTTATAAAGCATTGAAAAACAAGGATTTTTTACACTAAAATAAAATTGATCTTTCAAAAAAAAAATGTGCTGTACTAGTTATTTGAAATTGTTTATAGAAATTCATATTTTTATAGTTTGAAGTTGAATTGTTCAGTATTTTGTTGGGCATTAGCAATTTGGAGAGTGTGGAATGACATTGCTAAGTATTATACTGTATTTATATTGACTTTAAATTCATATGTAGAGGAAGATTTTTTGCATGGATTTCAGTTATGCATTTTTTAGGTAACATGTTTTTTTTCCTGGTGTTCAATCACATTAGATTGGAAGCAGAATGTTTTTGTTAAATGTCATATTTATCTTATTTTTTTATTTAAGAATTTTGCTTAAAATATCAGATGCTTACACTTCAGTTTTGTGTCTTTCTAAAACATGTTTTTGTGTGTGGGAGTGGTAGCGTTGTCTTTGAAGTTTATCTGCTATAGTTTTCCCTTTCTAAGACGTGAAGACATGAAGGAGACTTATTTTTGCTGTTGAAACTGTTTAATCATATGCATATATTTCCTTACCAGTTTGGTTAAAATATTTTTAAAAAACATACTTAGAAGCTGCCACATGTTATGTATTAGAAGTATGTTGCAGAAAAAAGACTGAATTGTGAATGTGTTCAAGATGAAAATACTTCTTTTGAGAGATATTAAAAGCACATACACACCAAAAACTACTTTGATATTATAGTGACTCATCTTTTCTTGAATTGAATTATAGCTACCATTCAAAAATAATAGTGGTGAAGCAAGTCAAATTAATTTAGTAAATATTAAGCTAGTTGTAATTATGAGTTAATAGTAAATATTACTGACTTAGAAATTAGATACAGGCATGTAGGTTTTTGGATAAGTGTGATTATTTGTAATTTCTCAATCTATAAAATAGGTAATTCATCTACTTGAAAATGATTTAAACAGTTACTAAACACACCTGAGTGTATGTATATAAACATAATTTCTTTTAATATGTTTTTATCTTTGATCCATAAGTATTTTGAAATTATATTAATTCATTTTCAGAGTAATAGTTTACAAATGATTTAATCGGGCAGAATTTAAGTCCTAATGAGTGATACACTAACAGTTTTCATTTTATAATCATGTTTTTGTGAATATTAACATGTTAAAACATCTGTCTTTCCAATTTTGTGTTTTAAAAACTAAGGAACATTGTTTTTTCAGTTTGAAGGTATCTTTTTCTAGTACATCTCTTTCACTTACGATAGATTATCTTTTAAATTATGAAAGCGATGTGTTGATACTTTAGAAATATTCTCAAATTTTGGAGAAGCATGCAAATGCAAAGTAATACAGAATTATGTTATATGTTAGTTGTATTTTTCTGTTAGAGGAGTTTTGACATGTTTATCATCAGTATTTAAAGGTATGTCTTCTGTGTATTTATTTGAAGTGCCTGCATTGTCTTTTATATATAAACAGGTTACAATTTAAATATCTGTCTTTATTGATAGCGGGCCTTTCTTGTTATTGTTGGCTATTACCAGCACTGCTTATAGAGAACATTCTTCTCTATCTTCTTTTGAATGTCATATTGAATGTGTGTATATTTGTTGCTTTTTATTCACATTATTGTCACTGCTAGGTGGTAAGAGTATATGCACAATTATAAAATTTTAACCTACCCATTCTATAAAATGTATCTGACAAAATGTGTTTATGCTTCCACATGTATTAAATGTAGATGTTATAATTCATTTTATTTGTGTGATTTTAGATTTGTTTCTTTGACTACAAGTGAGAGTTTATGTTAGTAGCCCTTTTATGAATTGCTTTTTCATAATCCCTTTTTTTTTTTTGGTTTTATTACCTTGCTGATTTTCTTATAGTAAAATTTGTTTTATTGGTTTCTTTTTGCATTTAACTTGTAAAGGCTGTTTATTAAATGCTTCATAATGTTTTGTGACCAAACACCTATCCATTTTATAAAATTATTTTATATATTGTCAGAACATAATGTTTTCCTCTTTAAATTAAATATTATATGTTCACCTGTTTGCTTGATTTTTTGAACTGTAAACTTAGAGAACAGGGGTAACTGTTCCAAACAAGGTCCAGAAGAGTACCTGAACACACTAGGAAATACAGCAGATGTAGAAAAGATGGATGGAAGAAAGGAACATGGCAAAGAATGTTTTTGTCAGTATTTTGTTTAGCAGGACACGGAAAAATTGAATACTTCACTTGGATAATTTTCTTGTCTTTTAAAAATTACTTTTGAACTCTTAAAGCTTTATAGAAGATGATGGAATTCTTTGGTATAAAAATTAGTTTTTTAGGTGAAAAAACAAAAAATTAACGAACCTAAAATTTTTAAAATGGTCAGTTAAAGGATATATGTTCTCTGCTTGTGATTATAATAAGGAATATGAGCTTGGGGGCTGGGGATTTAGCTCAGCAGCAGCAGCGTGCAGTCTTGAGTTCGATCCCCAGTACCGATTAAAAAAAAAAAGAATATGAGCTTACTCAAACCAAAGCCATCTATGAAAATCCTCTTCCCAAAATAGATGACAAGAATATAATTTAGAAACTGCTGGTAGCTGATCATTTTTTCCTGTAGTACAGTCAGTCAGATTTTGAAGAGTCTAGGGAATGTGAGTTATATTTCTAAGCAGTTAAAAAGAAACCATTTTGTGTCTTCCAGATTATTCAGATTGGGAAAATAATGAATACAGATGTTAAACTGGTTAAATGCTGCTCCTCACTTGACAATGCTGTTTACTTGTAAGATTTTTCTTAAATAGTTTCACTGTTGAGTATTAGACTAAATATACAATATTGCTCTCTATTTGTGAGGTCAGGAAGAAATACACAACATGCATGTCATTTATAGGAGAGATACTGTTAGCTGATAGCTGAATACTGTTTTATCTTTTAGCATGGTAGTCCAGACTGAAGTTTTTTTTTTTTTTGGAAGTTACTGTAATGTATATGATTAAATAGTTTCTTGGTTTTGAGAAATTTTCACATGATCATTCTAAGTGTATGTGTACACACCTTTTTTTGGGTTTCTTTATAACTGAGAGAGTGCCATATTATACTTCTTTTTTTAAAAGAACATATAAGAGTTTTATATGTTGTTTTATAGTTTAAAAACATACCTTTTACATTTTATATTGTTTTAGTTAGCACTACGTTTTTCAATGACTCACGGAGAAATTCTTAACCTGTTTTCTGACTCCCTTGACCAAAGCAAATATGGGAGATACCAACTCTGTCTCTATCGAATTGTCGACCTCATGCTTACCAGGCAAGCGCTTGAGCCACTGAAGGAAAACTTTTTTTTTTAATTTGAAATATTTTTCTATGACGTTATTTTTCAGTACATTTTCGCTAGTGAAGATTTTCTTCTGCCCATCTTTAAGGCTTCTGATTCATGTTTTCACTGTGAATGAGCAGCATGCTTATTGTAGTGATTTATTTTATTTTTTAGTTTAGTTTTATTTTTTGAAAGTAGAGTCTCACTCTGCAGTTCAGGCTGACTTTGAACTCACTTTGTAGCCTCAGGCTGGTACTTTGTAGGCTGGCCTCAAACGTGAAGGGATCCTCCTCTCTCAGCCTCCCAAGTCCTGAGATTACAGGCATGTACATCTACAGCTAGTTTAGCAGGCTTATTTTGTTATCTTCCGTGTTTGCTTTTTTCCCTTTTTCTTTTTTCTTTTTTTATTGGTACTGGGGATCAAACTCATCACCACGCATTTACCAGGCAGGCGCTTATGCCGCTGAGCTAAATCCCTGGCCCCCATATTTACTTTTTACTCTTATCATAAGACAGTGATTTTCTTTTAAACTAGGAAAATCCTTAACGTTTTTCATTAGTTAGAATAAACTTCATTGTCTGTGTAAGAAGAGCAATAGAAAGCAAATTTTTCATATGATCTTATCAAATGCATTCATTTTGAGTTGGTTTATCTGATTTATTCTTATACCTCTGATTAAAGACCTTTAGGTCAGCTGTTCCTAGCATTGTGCTTACTTGTTTAGCATACGGTTTATTCTTTGTCTATAGCAGTATGTGCAAATTTTATTAGCATTTATTGTAACTGTAACTGCTAATGTGCCTATCCTACCATTGAAAAAGAATGGGGATTTTTGGTTCCTGAAAGCTCTCACTTACGGAGCTAACTGCACAAAAATTTATAAGGAGATTTTCAATACTATTGTTACATTTGTGGTTTTTATTTATGTGAAATGTTTGTATCTTAGCCTGAGAGAAGAGGGAGTTGTATAGCATTTTAGTGCCACCTAGTGGATACTTGGTGAAATAGTTACTATTACTGTTCTCCGTAATTTAAACATACTTCCCCCACCACATACTCACAAACATGTACAATACTAGTTAACAGTTGGCTACATGTTTGCATATAGCAAGATATAAAGAAGGAGAAGATGAAATGAGAGTTACCCTAAAAGTTTCAAATTGTTTTACATACATTTCTGAAGATTAATGAAAACATTTAATAAATGTTAAACAGGACATTTAAAAGTGTGCATCTCTAAGAGAACATAATTTATTTTTTGTGTGAGTATTCATTCAGAAGAGCGTACATAAAAAGTATAAATATTTGTAATTCAGTACTATTTGAATACTGCACATTGTAGTGCTGTGTAATATATTCTTAATATACAAATGTAATGTTATAATGGGAATAACTTGTTAATGTGTTTATGGTTGAGAGAACAGTGAAGTAGAAGAGGGAGGGGCTAGGTGCAGGACACTGCTAATATTTGGAAGTCCCTGATACACATTTCAGAGACACATTTACACACATAAATTACAGATTGAGTAGCCAATTAAGCTTTTAGAAAGGACAGTTGAAAAACTGATGTTATTATATGCAGTTTGGGGAGATGATACATTAAATTTTTGAAGTGAAATTAGTTTTGTATATTAACTATAGATTTTTACTTATGTTTTTTAAAATGAACAAACAAATGTGAAAGCTTGCTCTTTATTATTAGTAATGCTGTTGGTATACTTGGTATTTTTTATTGTAAAGAAGAAGATTCTTCATCTTGACACTGTACTTCACTCTGAGTAGACTTTTAGAAGTAAAGATTAGAGTCAGAAACTCAAAAACGTTGCCTGTAACAGTTATGATGAACATCACATTTCCAGATTTGTAGTGGTTTGCTGTTAAGTAACCTATCCTTTTGGCAGAAGAATAGTTTTCTCACTTTTAGGTTTGGTTGCTGGGTTAAGATCAGTTCTTGGACTTAATGTTACATGAGTAACATTTACTTTAAATGTTTTCAAAATTGTTATAACTCTTATACTGACTTTTGTAAGAATGTATCAGTAGTTATTAATGCTATAAATGCAAGGACAAAGTATAGTTTTTAGTTTTTGTTCAGTTAGAAAATTAACAGTGATGATTTTGTTCATTATGTGCAGTTACAGTGAAAGATAAAGGATTGAAAGTTAAGAGAAACTGAGTTACTCATATAGCTGTTTTACTTTGTTGAAGAATATAATGTTGTCCTGCCTGTAAAAAAACAATGAACATTGTGAATGTTAACTATTAATTTGAGGAGCTGTAATTCTGTTTGTAAGGAAAATAAATAATTTGTATGGCAAACACTGAAGTCTAAAGATGTATGTTTGCATTTTTTATCTACACTTGTCATAACTAGTACTCATAACCTTGCTGTTTAAATTCTGAAGAATGTTGATACTTACACTCACTCTTAAAATTTTTATAAAATGGTTTTTGTTTCAAATTAATGTCATATTTGAATTTGTTGTGATCAAGTGAGAATTTTTAACATGAAAGTATTAGGCAAGGTTAACACATAGTCCTTAGCACATTATTGAGCATGCTTGGTTTGTATTTTAAACTTGATTAAACATGTAGGCTATATATAAGAAAATAATAATGGAACAGATTTGTATTTAAAATACCTTTGTATTTAGATAGTTTTATTCTACCCAATAACAGAATCATAATTTTGTTTGAATATCTAAAAACATTTGTATGCCAGAGAATGATGGAGGGAAATTTTCTGTATGTAAATAAATTTCATGTGATTGTTAATCTTAAACAGTCATGGCCTAAGAATGTTATACAGAAATTTTTAAAGTTTTGAAGCATTTTGTTAATTTTTTGTTTTTATTGCTTGTTAAAGCAAATTTTTTGTTAAATAAAGAGGCAATGCTTATTGTCTGATTTTAAATGGCTCATTCTTTATTTCCTTTTTTAGTCTTGTGTAGCTTAACATGAGTGACGCAGTAAAGCTTTACCAAAATAGGTACTATTTACCATACTTGATAACTGATGATCTCAAACTATAAAATTGTATTCTTTTGCAGTATCCCTTTTACTATTCAGCGACTATGTGAATTGCTAACAGATCCAAGGAGAAACTATACAGGAACAGACAAGTTTCTCAGAGGAGTAGAAAAGGTATTTATTTTATTATGGGAATTCCATAACTCAGTCTTAATAGATTTCAGAAATGAACACTGCCGTTAGGTCTGTTTCAGGGATATTTTCTTAAAATAGATTTTCTAGCTTACCTTGACTTTTTCCCAAATTGTTTTCCAGATTGTTTTATATTAAAGATTTGAAATGTTGAAGAGTTGATGTTAGCTTTAATAATAGTGTTTTGCAAACTTAAAAGTTTTAGAGTTTAGGGGCACACAATTTTGGTAAAATTATCAAGTAGAAAGATACAGGTCAGATTATTGGCAAATGAATGTTATTAGTAGGGGAATTATTTTTCTGGGGAAAATTTAAGACTTCAAGGTTTTTTAGGAAATGAAAAAACACAGGGTTCAGAGTTTATTTTGAGCTTTTGAGTCAAAATCAATGTATTTTATCCTTGGAAGATAATCTAGAGGCTTTGTGTGATGATTTACATTAGTTCTGAGGGCCTTAATGGGATAATATTACTTGGCTGGGCCTCTGTGTCCTCATTTGAGTAAGATTACCAGAGGGCAGAAAACTCCTGTGGCTTAGTGACCCTTTGATAATTACACTTTGTAGATTTTTAGATGTAGAGGTAATATGTGGCAGGGTCAAGGGCCCTGCCTTCAAATCCAGACTGCAGTGTTTGTAATTGTGAGACTTTGGGTCCATTCTTTTAAGACTCTCAAAGTTTTCTCCTCTGAAATATGGACACTAGGGCTGTGATTGAGATAAAACACAGAGCATTTGCATTTTATTATTATAAAAATGAGTTTCTTTCCTTGAGGTTTGGATTGGGTATTGCTTTATGAGGAAAGTCTTCACACTTGGGCTGAGTACTACAGTCCCTAAATATCTTTGGAGAAAAGCCTAATTCCAGCCCTTTGTGTGTATGTAATAAATGGTGTCAGGGTTCAAGAATAACTGGGGTAAATAAAAGATCAGCAAAAAAGGTTTAATAGTACAGTATATTGTTTGTCCTTCCTTGTTACTGTTTTGGTTTTATCAGATTTTATTTTTGACCATTTTCTTTATTAGCAAACATGGAATAAATGGAAACTTACACTAGAATGATTTTGAGAAATTAAAAATAAATGATTAAAATTTTAAGTTGTGGTGTTTTCCCCTCAAATGTAAATTACCAATTTTTGTTATTTCAGAATGTGATGGTTGTTAGCTGTGTTTATCCTTCTTCAGAGTAAGTATGTAGATCTTTCTGGTATATTATTCTAGCTGTATTATTTCTAATATATTCTTAAAACATATGGCACTTTGTGTGTAATTAAGCATGGTAACATGTATTCATTCATTATGTACCTATCACTCAGTCTCCAAAGTAGAATATTACCAATAATACTGAACATGAGTTTTTTCAGTGTCTTACTTTTCTCTTCTTGTTGAGACCTGATGCCCAAAATTAGTGAAGGAAAGGTGTATTTCTTACAATTTTGGAGGTTTCAGTCCGTACTCAGCTGGCTCCAAGGCAGGGTGGCATGTCCACTGCAAAACAGCAAGAGTGAACCAAGCAAAAGAGAGAAGACACGCCCTTCCTGCCCTTGACGCTGTATGTTGTCTCCACCCCTGAGCGGGTATAGTACTCATACCATCAATCCCAGTGCTAGATAATGAACCAATCACAAAAGCTGGATTCAGCTGCGTGCATGATTGCATGAGGCTTGAGGGTAGGAGGACATCCTGAACACAAAACCATAACATTCAGTGAAGACAGAATGGGTTAAAAAGATTGGTAATTTACTGTAGTTCCAATATTGTTGGATTTATGTGCTGTCCTGTTACTCAGAACCCTGAAGTGCCATCTTAGATTCCTTTCTAAGGCTTAACTCCTAGGTTTGGAATAGCTACTTGTTGGAATTCCTCTTCACAATGGAAAAGCTTTTCTAGTTTGCAGGACTTACATAGAAAAGTAAGAACTAAATTTAGAGCACATTTTCTAAAGTTAAGACACTATTGAGATTTGGAGCAGCTAATCCTTTGTTGTGGATAGATGTCCTAAAGATGGCAGGTTTATCAGTGTTTCTAGCCTCTATCCATGGTGACTAGACATATCTCCTATCCCCAAAGTTTGAGACAAAACCAGCTGTCTTCTGGGTGATGTCAAATACATGGAGAAAAGGTTAGCTTCTCATGAGAACCATTGGTTTAATATTTTCAAAAATAATATTTTCTGTTTTCATAAACAATAGTGAATTAAAAAAATTCAAGGTACACCTTTGTTGCTAAGTAAGATAATCTCATAATGAGATGTTTGTCAAAGAGACTTTTTTTAAAATGGTGGAAAAATCACTTTCAAATATCACGTGCTTGCTTTTTTTTTTTGGTATAGAGGATCGAATTCACGACCTCACACTTGCCAGACAAGTGCTTATGCCGCCAAACTAAATCTCTGGCCTTAAGTGTCACATTTTGTTAATAACTATTGTGAAGGAATCTGGAAAACATGATTTTTTTTTTTTTTTTAATTGGGAATCCAACTTTGGACCTCATGCTTGCCAGGCAGATGCTGCACCACTGAGTTAAATCCCCACCCTGCAAAATGATTTCTTAAGGACTGATTTCCCCCCCCCCCCTTATACCCTTGAATGTGAGTTTATGTTAATTCTCACAGAAGTCTTGTTTAGATCTGTGGCAGATCTTACAAAACATCTTATACAGACCCAAGGTTCTTACCAAAATTAGAGATTTAAACTGTCAATAACAGTGTATCTTCTTTTCTTACAGAAAAAATAATTCCAACAGTTTAAATCGAATGAATGGTGTTATGTTTCCTGGAAATTCACCAAGCTATAATGAGAGGTGAGATTATTGATTTTTTAATACTAAAAGAGTTTGCATTTCCCTGATTTTTAAACACCAGGTGTAGCACATTTTTTTTAATTGTACATTTTATGGAGCAAGCTAGGGTAAACTGCACTGAATTTGTAATTTGCTTTTGCTAAGGCATGGATCTGAAGTAAATTACTGCAGATATTTCTGTGATATGTTTTATATACATGTACTTTGGGAAAGTAATTTCTTTTAAAAACAGAAAATGATACTGATTTATCTTACTATAGGTCTAACATAAATGGGCCTGGAACACCCAGGCCACTTAATCGACCAAAGGTTTCTTTGTCAGCCCCCTTGACAACAAATGGTTTGCCTGAGAGCACAGAGAGCAAAGAGTCAACCTTACAGCAAAATGAAGAGAAAAATCACAGGTTTGTGTAGTTAAAAAGTCAAAAGTATTTCACAGAAAGTTATCATTTATTAATAGTTTTCAACATTTAATTATTTACTATTTACAGTGTACTGTTATCCTTCCCTATTTGTGGTTTCCACATTTCTGGATTTAGCCAACCAAGTATCAGAAACATTTGGGGAAAGATTGCATCTGTACTGAACATGTGCAGACTTTTCCCTTATGTCATCACTTCAGCACACTACAGTGAAACAACTGCTTGCATGATGTTTACATTTAGTAGATGTTAAAAGTGATCCAGTGATGATTTAAAGTAATGGGAAGATGTGTGTAAGTGCTGTGCAAATGCTGTCATTGTTTTTGTAAGCGTCTTGAGCATCCTCAGATTTTGGAATCCTTCAGGTCCTGGAACTAGTGCCCTGGCTGCTGTGCCAGGTGATTGTAATATTATGCTGAGGGACCTGAACAAGACTTTAATACGGTAGTGGGATCTGTGGCTTCTGTTTGCATCTGACTGCAGGTTGACAGGAAAAGACTTGACAGTTGGTATGTCCTGGGAGATTGCTTATAGAGGGTCTTAGAGTAATCATGGCACATTTTATTTCTAGCTTTTGAACATTACTTGAAAAAAAGATTGAAATTCTGTAGTTTTATTGTAAATCATAAAAGGAAACCTTTATATATTCTAGTTACTCCATCTTATTAAAGGATATAAGACAAAATGAATAAGAGGACATGAATATGTTCATCTGGGGGGCCTCTAGTTTTATTATAGGAGGATGTTTAATTTGGTGGAGAATTACACAGAGAAGTCCTAAAACTTGTCAACTAGACTTTTTTAGTGGGGAATATTTGTGAGACAGTTGAGATTACCTTCAAATTACTCTTGTGTTTTTCTTTGTGAAAATGTTACAATTTTTAAAAAAATTACTAGACTTTAAAAGTGAGAATGTAGATAATGAAGAAAATGTTATTAATGGCACTTTAAAAAAACATTTACAGTGATTCTCCGGCATCTGAATCAGAAGTTTCCTCCATGAGCCCTATAAAGAATAAACATCTAGATGAAGACGCTGTGGAATCTGAGGGGCATGAGGTAAAAAGACTCAGGTTTGAGAAAGAAGGTGAAGTCAGAGAGACAGCCAGTCAGACAGCCTCCAGTGAGATTTCTTCAGTTATGGGAGGAGAAAAAGAAGCAGCATCTTCACCTCAGGATAAAGACAAAGAAAGTAGTTGTACCAGGCAGCACTGTACAGAAGATGACGAAGAAGAGGATGATGATGAAGAAGAAGGTATTTAGAGATCATCTGTAAAAGGGTGGAATAAGGAGATCCTCAAATTCTTGTACTTCATTTTTTTTTTTTTTAATGAATTAACATAATGGAACTCCTTATAATGCTGATTTTGGGTTTTTTTTTTTTTTGGTCTGCCTGTGTTTAGTTGCTGCTGAGTTTCAGGGGATATGATTTGAACTGTAGAATATCAGAATTCATGAAACTTAACTATGGAGGTAATTTGAAAATAAAATTTAACTACAACAACATTTGCTTATTTTTAGAATCTTATATGACATCAAGAAACATGGTCCCAGAAAGGAAAAATCAAGAACAAGAATCTGACGATGCCTTAACTGTGAATGAAGAGACTTCTGAGGAGAATAATCAGATGGAGGAATCAGATCTGTCTCAAGCTGAGAAAGATTTACATTCTGAAGGTAGTGAAAATACAGGCCTTGTAAGTAGTAGTTCAGACTGTCGTGAAACAGAAGAATTAGCAGGCTCGAATTGCAGTAAAACTGGAGATAGTCTCTCAGAATCATCCATGGAAAATGATGAGGAAACCTCAGAAGTCACAGATGAACCAATGGAACAAGACTAACTACTTAGAAACATTTAGATACAGTATTTTATGTACAGTTCTGGTTTTACACTGTATAAAAAACTTTTATGTAATAAAGTGGACCTTTAGTTTTACAAGAGAAGCAGGTTGTAAAATAAAGTACTTTAAGGAAAAATCCTCCAAGAGTTGTATATGTGGAACTGTGAATATCAGCTCCTCTGGGTCCTGCTTACCGCCGACTTTATTTTGAGGGGGTGGGGTGGTCTGGTCAAATCAGTGGTTTGTGTATAGATTTTTTTTTTTTTTAATTTAGAATTAAAGTTTTTAAACTGGAAAGTAATTATAATTTTGAAAATCTTTTCAAGATTATCACATTTAGTTTATACATATGCAAGAATGGTTTGTCCTGTCTGAAGCTGTAGCAGTTTTCATAATTTGGTTATAGTTTGAACGTTTTAACACGTGAATTAGGGTTTCATGCTGGTTTCCAGATTTTATTGTTTGACTATGTACAATGGAACATATATACATATATATATATATATATTATTCTAAGGGGGGGGAAATGTTATATTTTTCTGTTTCTATAAGAGACAAATACAGTGAATACTTTTTCTATTGGTAATGATTGAGTTCACTTCTTTCAGAAGACATTTTCTTTCTCTTCTGAGTAATTCAAATAAAATCTGGCCCTTGTGGAACCCTGGAAATCTTAAAGTCTGTTGAAATACCAGGTTAAACACATTCCACGAGATCTGCTCAAACTAAAGTTCTTTTGTATTCTTCTGAGGTGCCTGAGGGAAAAAAAAAGACTTCACTATTTATGAGAAAATGTGCTTTATCTTGGAAATTGTGTTCAAACCTTAGCTGACTATTTTGTAGAATGAATGCTTATGAAGCTGATCTGAGACCATCTCAGAAGAACCCAGCAAGTTCTATAACCTTTGGTTTGCTTTTCTGACCATTGTGAATATCACACGTTTCTTTCTAAATTATTCTAGAGAATGCAAATGTCATGGTATGAAACACCATTGTCCTGAGAGGATTAATATATTACTTTAGTAATGTACCTGAACTAAAATGACTGAGGTGTTAGGGATACATAGCAACCACCATAGTTTGTATGACATTTTGAAGTGAATGAAATATTTTTTGAACATGCTTCTTTGACAGCCAGTGTTATATTTTTCAGATCAACACAAAGCACAATTACTCGAAATTCATTATTTTCAAATTCACATATTTAAAGTCATGCAAGCTGCAACTTCCCTGTCCGAATTACTGGCTGCCAAATTTATACCTGTTTCTTCAGCTGTACCTTTTGATATTTAGAATTTTTAAATTTCTGTAAAGTAGATTTTGTAGAATGTAATGTGTTCACTGCCTTTGTGAAGCGGTATATAATTGTATAATTTCTGTGTGTAAACTGAATGCTTGGGCTTTCAATACAGTATTCATATAAAGCAATAAATGTTAATGTTATGAAATATCTGACTACATTTTTATCAAAACACAAAAGAATCCCCATTTTAGTTTCAGATACCTGACATACACAGATGTATTTAAAAACTGATGCAAACAGTTTCTGACACTGTCTCACGCTTTGGGTGATTTGGAGGGAAACCACAAGTTTTGAATTTTGACTACTTAAATCACTATGACTATAAATACCAAAATGATTTGGCTCCATTTATGTTTGTAGAGTAATGTACTACTGACTTACTTGACTGTCAGGTTCACAGCAGCTAGTTGATGTATTTATGAATATGTCTGGTAGTTGAAATCTGAATTTTGATTTATTGTACCCAAGAGGGGGAAGAATCAAACATTGTAAATTTTTAAAACTTTTCTTTCTTTTTTTTTCTTTTTTTTTTTTTTTGCAAAAATGCTAAAACGAAGCAAATTTTAAATGTGACATTCATTTGTAGTGACCTATTTGTTTTGTTGAGGGAAATTTTGCCAATGAGAACTGATTTTAAACATTTTTAAGTTTAGAAATTTTCTTTAGAATATTTATGAAATTGTCAATAAACCTGTTCTTTAAGCTCCTGTGACCTTTTGATATATTTTTTTTAATTGTGCCATGGACCATTTGTAAACAAATCAATTTACTTTTGTTATAATTTCAAGATTTAGCATCATGACTTTGAGGTCTGTGGTTTTATTTGTAAACTTGCAATTGCTATTTTTGCAAGAGCAAATGTATTTCTTTATTAAATAAAGTACAAATAATGGTGAATGTACCAAAATGACATCACTTAACTCTATGAGAGATCTGTGTTTTAATCTATAGTTTAATATTTATTAGATATTCATATGTTGATCATAGATCAAACTTGTTGCTGTTTATACAGGTAATTGTAGAATGCTGAAGGAATATCTTTAGGATAGGTTGGAATACTTTTGTAGTTAAATTGGGGAATCTTGTTCAGCTGTTTTTATCATTGGCCATTTGGAAGTAAATTTTCGCAAGTATGCATAGGTGCATATAATAGTTTTGCTCAATGAAGATGTCAATTTGAATAATAACTGACGCGGTATGAGTGTTTAAAAGGCTAGTTTTTGGCACGTTTTCTTGACACATCAAAGTAAGTCCTATTAAATGGTTGAAAGGGTGAAAAAAGAATGATAGAAGATACTTGTTTCTTGACCTTGGAGCAGCTGTCATGTTAATTAGTGGTTAGTTAAATTTAATCCCGTTAGTGTTTGTCACAAATAGACCTTTCAAAAGTATAGGGAGAGTAATGAAATTGCCAGTGAGGGACCGAAACCACTTGGCTTGGAAAGGTATGCCAGAAATCCTGGACTAGAAGGTGTGGCCTGTTAAAGCATTGCAGTTCAGACTTATTTTACTGGTGTAGATAGGCATGTATCTATGCACTTTTGCATTTGTAAAATCAATTTTTCCAATAATGTAATATATTAGTTTACTTATAAAGGTACTTGGGCAGAATCTAAAGTTGCTGCAGTGTTTTTTGAAAACTGTAACATAAGGATGAAAATGCAACCTGTAGAACCAAAGGAAATAACAATTTGGGGTAGTGTTTTAAATTGTCTTCTGAACAGGAGTTTCTTAAATGTGTTGATTTGAATAAAAATGAAGGTCAGTTCTCAAGATGTATGCTAGTCATAAAATGGATGGATGCAAAAACACCTTGTAATTTCATGTGGAATTATTAAAATTAGGTTTACTGAGTTACTGACCTAATATGGATGCTAGTATGTATTGGTTAGACTACATCAATTTCACATTTTAAAAATGATCCGTACACTTAAGAATTTTATTTCAACTTGGAGCCTAGATTACTTTGCCAAATAAATGTATTATTTTCATAATGCAATAAAATATAAATCAGAACAGTATCTCCATGTGTGGAATTACTTTATTTACCATACTACACCCTGCCTCTTTTTTTCTTTTTTTCCCTTGCTAATTTCAGAGGATTCACAAGCACTTTTTCTGGTCTATAGGGAGCAAAGCTGAATGTAGTAACTTTATTGCCTGTTTATTTAATAATAGGGTATTCAGGGAGCATGGAGCAGAGTTGGATGACATGTATGGGTTTTTACCAGGCTTTTGAAGCCTAATTGACCATAATTGTGCACTAGTTAGCGTGCACATGTTTACATTTGTGTTGGAGACATTTTAGGAATCCTGTTGTCAGGTAATCAGTAAGAACTGTAGTTACATGAAATGGAGAGGATTTTTCACTTTTGAATTCATGTATTCCTGTTGCATGGCTGATGTAGTGGTCAAGTATTTTTGACTTTGAGCTTCTCATTCGTATTTGGTCTAACTCCACTGATTATTACTTGCTACGTTACAGCTGGCAGAGGTCTGGGCTCATAGAAGACTGATTAATATAGTATTCTTATATTGTAATAGTTTTAGAGCAACGAATTTTAGTTTAGAATTGAAAGTTTATGGTCTTTGGTTTTATTTGTAAACTTAAAGTTTTCCCAAAGGCACAGTACACAAAAATGTCAGCAATCCTGTTTAATAGTGTGCAAACTATTTGATTATGTCCATAGCCTACTCTGGATGCAAGTGTAAGTTGAGTCCCCTAAGGATTCCTAAGGTTTAGTAACTTTGTAATTTGCTTCCTTCAAGGGTGCTGAGTTCATTTCTGGGATCTTTAAATCTTTCATTGCTCCTAGGTTTGTGGATCAGACACTGCTGGATGTCTTAACAGTCTGTACTTCTACAGCAGGAAGTGAGTATCCCAGCAGTCCATGGAAATGAAACTGGCCATACCTGATCTGTAGAACACAGCTTTGTAGAAGAGCATAGGTACATGTGCGAGTTTGATGTGTCAGTAAACCATCCCACTTGTGATTTATATGTAATGTACTGTACACTGATACTGTATTACTTGCACCTAATTGTTGCAGATGAGTGGGTTTGTGAGGCCTTTAGTGCATTGTACAGTTGCTGAGAATTTGAGAGCTGAACATGGTCTCTAGTCTATTTGGGATCATGCTGTGCACTGCACACAGTGCTACAGAGTGGAAGGGGAAGCTGAGTTGACTGAATTCCCATGTTCATTTTGGAATGTGTGCACTCCTACTTTCAATCAGATTGCTTAAGTTGTTAACTTGTTAAGGATTCAGAACTTGTTTCTCCTATATGATTAAAAACACAGCTCATAGGCCAAAGTACACACAGCTGTTTTGTCCAATACGTATGTGGTATGGCAGATAAGTAGCAGTGGTAACACTTTCACTGGAAAATGGGTCTGTTTCCACCGTGGGGTAGTAAAAAACTACCTCTCCCACAGTTCTGGCAATGCATGGAAGGACAGTGTAGGTAGAGATGTGTGAGTCCAACAGTTCACCAAAGATCAGAGATATTTTAGTCAGAAACTTGACACAAGATACTGGGAACATGTCAGTATTTGGTGATTAACAATGAGTGCAATGGAATTTGCAATGCCTTGTCATGGTGTTTTGATACTGAATACTAGAAGTGTACATATACAGGAGGTAGAAATCCCTAATCTATTTCTAAGTTCTTTAAAAAATAGCACAGGAAGAATCCTAGTTTTTTGTTTTTTTTGTTGTTTTTTTTTTTTTTTTGAGACAGCATGTGGCTATGTAGCTCAGGCTGTCCTCAAAACTAATAATGAACCTGCCTTAATCTAGAATTCCAGTTACTTCTTCATTTGTGATTGCATTTACGGTTATCACATTTCACTTACTCCAACAAATGGAGGTAATAAGAGGCACATAAAGCATGTAAATGCAAAAAAAGGCAACTTGGGTGATTTACTTTGTGCTGGGAGATGGGGTGCTAAAAATAGACTCCATTTCAGTTTTGAACTTTAAGGAATTCGGCTACATTTGTGTAACTATAAGCAGTGCACAATGTTTAAAGGTGGCCTGCGATAAGATGCAAGAAGAACCATATTGGAGAAGCCTGGCAATGTGTCTGGGAAGAAGGTGTTAACCTTGACCTCAGATGAGCAGGGGAGAGTCGGGCATAGTGGGAGGAAGGGGCAAAGGGAGAGGATACAGGCCTAGTCTCAGTTTTGTTCCCAGCTGCAGAATCTCTGGTTAGTTTCCTCTTTTATAAAATGAGATAGTCATATCTTCCTGGTAAGCTTATTAGTATTAAGTGAAATTACAGGTACAAAGCTAGATAAAGTTTAGGGTCTGAATTTTTTTTTTTTTTTAAAGGCGGAGAGACCTAAAATGGTGGAAAGGAAAGTAAGCATTATCTCCAGAAAAGGCACAATTTTACTAGGAATCAAAGGGTTTTGATCCTAGTGAGTACCAAGATGATAGCACTGTTTGTGTACTTAGATCATGTTCCACATTTCTTTTAGTACATGACATGTACTACATAATTGAACCATCCCATTAATACTTTGAGATACTAATTATGCCCGATTTTATAAATATGATAGTTGTTAAAAAAATGGAAAGCACCTTGCCCTGGAACCCGTTGAAAGTAGAATTTCAGAGTGAAAACTGAGTTGACTTACCAGCTTGTGGTTTTTATCCATTAGGCATAGGTGTGGTCAGGTTTCGGAACGCTTGCAGAATTAGGGTGGCAGTGGCACTGCAGAGGTGGATGGCAGAGAGGATTTCAGTATGTGAAATCTCAGTCACTTAGACTTCTGACCTGGACATCAAAAGGCTTCTTTGTCATTCACAACAAACCCAAGCTCTTCTGTGTCTTGCTCCATGTACCTTACCATCTAGCTGAATAGATTGCCTAGCCAGGTATCTCACATGCATGTTCAATTTTAAAATTTATTTTAAAAGTTAAGATAATTTACACAGCAAGAATTCAGATAGAATAATATATAGCAGACTTTCTGTCCTTTGCTTTCAAATTTCTCATCCCCACCCCAACCCCCCGCCCAGCACAAGTGCTCTTAAGCAGTGGGACCAGTTCTCACAAGCAAGGTTGTTGGAGCCAAATTCCTTGGGTTTGAGTCCCAGCTATGCTGTCTGCTGAATCTTGGTTGCTATGTAATTGTAGGGTGTGAAGGATGAGGTACTTAGCTCAAAACGCTGTCCTAAAGACTTACTAGAAATATGGCTGTTAAGTCCTATGTAGATGGGTTAAAAAACAACCATTGTCCTGCATCTTTACAGAGATAAGAGTTTTACATGATTATCACTGCCTCGCTCCAGCTACCCTTGGCAAGGTGAACGCACTTGCACACAGTAAGATGTTTTTTCTTCTTCCTTATTTAACATGTTTTTGTGATATTTCCAAGTGAATAGGTAGATGACCCAGAATGCATTCAATCTGTCTTTTTAAGTGACCTCATAGTATTTTGACTTGTGGCCATTATTTGATCACTTCAAGCAGAATTTGAGGTTGAGACATTTAAAATCAGTCTTTTCGTTTCCCTCCTCAGTGCTTGGCAAACTGAACAAGCCATTAAGCTTTAAGTGTTACTTAAAACTTAGGAAGTAATGTGTGAAATATACCTCTTTGTCCCTGGGGACATGGCAGAGGAGAGGATAGGCCATTAGCTGGCAGGCAAAGCACAGGCTGGGTTTTAAGCCATCTGAGATGCCAAGACACACCATTGTTTTGTGTAAAGGAAGGCAGTGAGCTGTGCATTGATAAAAGATACAGGCTTTAGTGACTGATAACTCCTGCATGGTGCATGGACTAGACACTTATGTCTCCTGGCTTGACGGTTTTATCTCTGGAGGAATATCACCATTTCTCCCTTCTTTGCACTCTTTTGGCTTGAGATGAATAATCCAGCAGTAAAACAAATCAAAGCTTCATCTGTCTGTGGGTGTTTTCTTTTTCTTAGGTCTTCAGAATTCTTTGTTGTTGCTTAGTAAGAAAATACACTGGCACAATGACAAGTAATGCTTAATTAATGTGAAATTTACTCCTTGCTGCTTCGTTTCTATGACTTTGGGAAGTCATGCTAGCTTTTTTGTTTCACCGGGGAACTCAGTGCAATCTTTCTAGAAGTGTTTCTAGTGGTAATTAACCTTGTACACCTGGTATATAACAACATTCAGACTTTGCGTATGTTCTCACAATGGCATTGGCCACACAACTGAGAAATGCTTTCTGATTCTTAAAATAATAAAAGAAGATCCTGGAGTCAGGTATCTTAGAGTCATCCATCAATGTAGGCAGTGATCTACTCATCTGTTTATAAATATTTATTAAGGGACTATTGAGGAGCCTGGTCTTGGAGATACATCAGGTAATGAAGATAGACAATTAAAAATGTATGCAAGATGGTGGTAAATGCTGTGAGCTTAAATAAAGCAGGGGAGAAGGATAAAGAGGGGGAGGGAAGTTCAGTTTTCCATAGAGTGTCTTTGAAATGACATGCTGAGTGTGATAATTGTCCCCTATAGAGGGGCTCCTGAATGTAGGACCTGTCACTCTCCGCGAATGCCCTTGGATCTTGTATGGGGTCTCTGACTTTTTAAATCTCTTTATCAGACACCTGTGCTTTTAATTAATGAGTTGCCTCCTTAATAATGAAATTATTTTCCCTTTCACCAAAGCAGATATTGAGATATATTTTATATGTATATTAAAATATGTACATATTTATGACCAAGGAGTCATTCTGTCTCAGAAAAATCCCACCCCCATATATGAAAAGCAGTTGGTTGCAGGGTGCCATGAGACTGAACAAAGAGGCAAGCAGACCTAGATTGTGGAGTGCAATTTATTGTGGACTTACTGACAGATGTGGTCATGGCAGTAATAAGACAAATGGATGCCTTTGATTTGGGTTAGAAGGAGGGAGCTTATATAATAATGAGAATAAAAAGTGACCTCATGTAAGCCAGCATGTATTTGATCTATCTCAAGCTGATATATCAAAGAGGCACATTTCTGGTGCTGATGGTGCCGGGGTTCTGTCATAAAGCTCCACGTGCCACTAAAGGGTTTAGTTCTCAGCAACTCATACATAAGCACAAATGGAAGAATTTAGAGGTCAAGTTTTGCTCCTGTCTAGTATATAATCTAATCTGCCTGTTAAAAGATAGGTGTCAGTTCTTTCTGTAATCCTGAGGAATTCTGGTCTGTTTCCCCACATAATTTCCCCACATGAAGACATTTAAGAAACTCAACACCAATTCCTAGGTTTATACATACAAGGCAAAAGCTAAGAGGGTGTGAAATTTATTGAAGATGGTACATACTCGACAAGTGATGTTCTAGAAAGAACAGCTGACACCTGTCTTCTACAGGAGTATGCGCGGAACGGAAGCAAGTTTGCCAGCATGCCCCCATTTATGCTTTGTGGTGTGTGTGTGTGTGTGTGTGTGTGTAATATTAGGCCCATAAATAAAGCCATTAGAGTATGTCAAGAAAGAATCTGAGGTGAGCAGATCGGGTTTTCTTAGGGGCAGTTGAGAGAGGTACAACTCGGTGGCTGTGGTCAGGTCAGACCAAATCCCTGCACATTCTCTACCATCCCCTGACCCTCACACACACCCAGATACTCATACAGGCCTGGGACATTGACCAATAAAAGTTTGTTAAATGGCCAAGTGCAATCAGTATTTTAAAAACTTAGATGGCTTAAAAAAATGGCATAAAACTATCCAATGCTTGTTCCCGTTGCCCTTTAATCTCTACACATAATCAGTTTTATTAGTTTCTTTCTTTTATTTCAAATTAAATATATATAGCCCTGGTTGCCTTTCTTGGAGAAATCTAGTACCCTAAACACACTTGCCAGCTTTGCTTTTTTTTCTCATACTACAGTACATCCCTCCGAACAGTCTTGTTCTTTGCTGTATTCTATACATCTTGCTCCTTTCCACTTTTGGCTTCTACAGTCCTGCTTCAGTGTATAACCAGGTACATATGTCATTTGATATGTACTGTATATGGCATACCTAGGATGGAGGTTCTGAGTAGAAAGGTAACTACACTAGGAATTTAGTTGTTCCCATCAAGTTCCCCTTCCTAGGCTGAGGGAGGCTCTTTGTCATGGCCTAACCAATGTTGGGGACCTGCTCATATGTCTTAAGGATTATTGATATTTTCCTATGACCTCTCAGTTCTCTTCCCATTTTCCATTTGGATTGTTGGTCTTTTACGTTAGGATTTCTAGAAAATGTTAGAATGTTCTTTAGCATTTCTTTGATATAGAAGTTAACCTTATTATGTGAAATGTTATGTTCATATTTTTATAGTTCAGTCTTTGTCCTTTGGTCTTTGCATGACACAAAGAAAACATTACTTATATTTATTTGGTTTATGATTTTGAAAAGCAGTTCTGGACTTTAAATTATTTGTTAAAAGACTTTGTCTAAGTTCTGTGGTTTGATTTCTTACATTTACTATTTAGCCTACTTTCTGTGCTTTTTATCCTGAAATACATATTGGACTTGTCTTTTTGGCCCAACACAACTCATTAAGAATCTCATCTTTATTGAATGGATCACATTTTTTTTGCTAACCTACCTTTATCACACAGTAAATCCCTGGGTATGTTCAGTGTATTTCTGGCTTTCTCCTCTCTCCTATGGTTCTGGCTGTCTGCTCATGTGCTGATTCCAAACTGGCTTAACTGCTGATGTTTATAGTGTTTTCCTTTTGAGTTCAACAAATTCCTCTTTACTGCTATTTTCTGAGACTTAATCTTACTGTTCATTTTTTCATAAGGACTTGTGTGATTCCAGGACAATGATCTGTTGATACTTTAATTTGGATCACAATTATTTATTTTTGGTGCTGGGGTTACACCTAGGGCTTTGTGCATGCAAGGGAAGTACTCTGCTACTAAGGGACAGCCCCCAGCTCTGGGCCATGATACATTTTAACACTGACGATGGAAAAATTAGCATCTTTATAACATTGAATCTTTCTAACCAAAAACATGGTGTATCTCTATATTCAAGTTTACTTTTTGTGACTTCAAAATCTTTAAATTTCCTCAGGGAGGTTTGCATTTTTGTTGTTGTTGTTTTTGTTACATTTGTGTCTGAGCCCTTTATCTATTATGTTCAAACTGAGGGATCAGCACACTGTAGCCCATGGACCCACTGTTTTCATATGGCCCATGAGGCAAAAGCAGTTTTACACTTCGATGATTGGAAAAAAAAATCAAAAGAAAAGTAATACTTTGTGACACGTGAGACATTATTTGAAATTCAAATGTTAGTGTCTATGCCAAAAGTTTTGCAATACAAACACACCACTTTCCACTTGTGGTTCCTTTAATGTATGCTGCTGCTCTCCAACTTCAGTCACTTATGACTAGCGTGGTCCTTTTGATGATTGAGAACAGCCAAAACCTGAGGGGAATCGGCAGGAAGGGCAGCTACCAATAATCGAAATGCTTAGAATTTCTTCAGAGGAGAAATAACCTATAATGCCTTAAAACATTTGAAGTCTGTTTTCCAGATGAAATCTGCATTCTTCCTTTGCATGGTTATAATTTTTTTGTGAGGAGGTGCAGAATCTTTGGGCAAGGGAGGGGAAGAGTCAAACTATTCAGCCACGTCAGCCACTCACCGAGAAATGGCCTACCTTTCTACCAGTGTCTCATGGTCAGTTGTGACCCAGGGAGGAGCAGCTGAGGGAGTCTGTGTCATCTACCAGATATCTGAAGTCAGGGACTCCCCTGGGAGTCTGTGTTATGTTTTCAAAAGCCATAGGCTCTTTAGCATGGTGGCCTCTGCATGTGGCTGTAGGTACAGAGGGGTCCAGGATGGAGTCAGGCCAGACTTTGCTGAATGTTTCACTGAAAGTGTCACAGAAATGAAGAACAATGTGTGGAGTTTTTCATAGCACTCAGTGGTACGGATTAGCTTTGAGATTGCTGATCCTTTCTTTGGTGTTCAAATGCTTTTTTTTAAATACTGATGGGGGTACAGTGATAGGGATGCTGTTTCAGTGTCTTTGGTAAAATAACACTTTGAAAAACCATAGCAGGGCCCTTGGCAAAAGATTGATTGATACCCACAGCGATTCTTTTTCATTTTCTCCCTGCCTGCCTTTACGTGGAAGGCTGCAGCCCCTTAGGAGCAGTCAAGTGATGCAGCTCTGGCTGATGTGAGGAAGGTAGGGTTCTGTCTCCTTGCTAGGAGCAAGTTCTGTGTTCCTTACCTCTCTGTTCTTTCTGCACTGTGCCCAGCTCCTCCTCCTTTGTGTAACTCATAGTGAGGGGCTTCTATGAGGAGACCAGCAGGAGGAGGGAAGTAGCCTCTAAAGCTTCCAGAGCAAACCCCAGAAAGTTACTACTTAACAAAGCCCAAATATATGGTAACCAATGCATGGTGGGTTTGCCACAACCACTTGCATGAGCCTATGTGTGGTTGCTGTCTTTTAAACTCCCATCTTCATGGAGAGAGACTCCTTTAAAGCAGCAGAGGTTTTGGAGTCCTTCTCCCCACCTCGTCCTCCCCAGAATCCCACAGCAAGCAGCCTTTGACAGTTCTTGGAAACATGCTGTTCATATGCTTTGTAAAGTATCTTGAAGATTATTTTAACCATTAATGTCATGCTTATGTCCACAAAGTCTGAAAGCCCTCCTTGGGCCCCTCCCGTAACAATATCTGAACCGAATGGTAATGATCAGGTATTATAATCACTTTCATGAATTTAATTGGGGGGGGGGGAAGAACAATTGAAAGTTTCCCAGGAACCTGTTAAATTTCTAAAAGGACCCAATTCACAATGCTCAGGCAACATGCAGATATTTCTTTTAAAACAAGCCAAACTGTGGCATGTCTCCGGTCATACCACCCACAATAAAGGTCACTAGGATAGCCACGTCAGCATCTGTCAGGCCAGAAGACAGAGCTCAGACTGCTTATTCCTCACCCCCCGCCCCATTCTAGTAGATAGTTCTTATCTCTGCTGTGGATATAAAAAAGATGCTGGCTAAAGATGATAAATTAGCTAAAGCGCTTGCCTGGTAAGCGTGAGGTCGTGAGTTCAATCCCTGGTACAACAAAACAAAACAAAACAAAACAACCCAGTAAATTAAATTCTCTAATGACACAAAACTAGGTTTCACAGAATTCTCTGATGTCAAACTCTGTTTTGCTACACTCTTGCACATTTAAAGCCTTTTCCTGTTCTCCCCCTCCCCACTTCTTCCAACTTCATCAGACTATCCCACTGACAGCACTGGTGAAGCCCAGAAGTTCATCTTGAAGTTTTTGCTAAGAAGTGGATGGATATGAATGAGCTTCTCTATTATAAAGGGTTAAGTGCTCTTTATTCCTTTCAAGCACACTGTATCTCCTTATTTGGAATTTCCTTACAGAACATTTTCTGAAGGTGGTAATTTATGGCTATTTCATATTATTTTAGCTGATGTTTTTAGCTGTTACTCTACACAGTTTCACTCAACCTTGATTAGAAAAGCTTCGATGATGTATCAAGTCAGTATGCTACATTGTAAGGTTTCTGCTAACTTGAAGACATTCTGCAGCTTATTATCAATTATTCATGCACCAGTATTTTGTTCTGCTAGCCTGGGCCCTGAAAGATGTTATCAGTGAGAGATGCAGGTCATAGAATGCAAGGAGATTAAGACTGAAGAGACTGCTGTCCAGAGTTTTGTCCTGTTCCTTTCTGGGCTCATCATTTCCATTCCTTCCACACACGTGGAGCAGAAGCGTGGCCTTGTGGTGCCCTCTTGTGGGCATGTGTTTAGTTGCAAAAGGGTACTGTCATTTTTCTCAGGAAAAGGTCCTGCATATGTTTTTAGTCAGCAGCACGCATTGAGATGTGACAGTCCCGTCAAAACAATATAATTCAACAAACTTCAAAGTAACCGAAACAGAAAATATGTAGACACATTTTGAGTGCTGTTAACAGAACCTTAGAGTAAAAGATACCAGAAACATTTTAAAGGGCAAACAATGACGTGAAAAGGAAGTCAGGTAAGCCACATTCAGGTGTGTGAAGCTACTTAAAGTGGTAGCACTCATGCCTTAATGCTAGTGCCCCTGACCCTAACATTGCACCATGAATGAATCCCCACTTTACAGGCCCTGGATCCAGCCATCTGTGAAAAAGCCCTACCTCTGACTGCCCTAAGTAGCCTGGGTACGATTTAAGGGACAGAGCTGTGATTATCCCTTTCTGCTTTTGCTGCCCTTTGCCTGCCACTGAACTGTCCTATGACACCTGTCTGTCACACCATCCTGTTTGGAGTCAGCCAATTATGGACTGAAACCTCTACCAACTGTGAGCTAAATAAACCTTTACACCTTTAACTTTAGGCAATGGGAATTTTGTCTCAGCAATGAGAGAAAAGTAAGACAGGGATATGCTAAGGTTTTTCCTTATTTGAAATTTGCATTTTATTCAGCATTGTGTATGCGTGTGCTTGCACATACATGTGCAAAGGTATGAATGCAAGTGAGATGAGAGAGAGAGAGAGGGAGAGAGAGAGAGAGAGAGAGAGAGAGAGAGAGAGAGAGAGAGAGAGAGAGAACTGGCTACAGATGGAAAGATAGTGTCTGAGCCCTCTGCCCAGGCTTCCCTAGGGTCAGTGGATGGGCACTGCTTGGACAGTGGCTTTTCCTCTGGCTTCCCCTGTCTCTGAAGTCTCCCGCCAGAGCAGGTGCAGTGGCAGCAGGGGACTAGTTTCCCAGAGGTCTGAGGGGCAGCCTGCACCTATGGGCCTCCTGCATCCAATCCTGGCTTTTCAGTGGATGCGGGGGACCTCTAGCCTTGATCTACAGCAGGTGGGGCAGGGGATGCAACTCTAGAAGGGGACCCATCTGTGCATGAAATTTCACCGATTGCTTTGGAGGCCAAACAAGATGATGCAGTTAGAATCTGCAAACCTGGAGAGAAGGTCTTCATCCAGTGAGACCCTCACTGGCCACGTGAGGGGGACAGTGTATCTGGGGGATTCATTATGAGGATAAAGAAAGTAGTTGTTTGAGAACACATGCTTGGGGCCCAATGAATGGCACAGGGTTATTTTGGTTTTATCTGGCATTGACTGTGAGGATCCTAGAGGGAGCCAGCTGTCCCCACGAGGGTTGGTATTTGCATTGCATAGACCAGGAAATGGCCTTTTAAACAGTTGCTGGCTTTAGTGTTGTACACCTGTCATCCCAGCACCCTGGGAGGCTGAGGCAGGATTGCAAACTGGGTTTTTGTTTAAATCCATTTTATTTCAAAGAGATAGAGAAAGAACCACAAAATTCCAAAACACATCAATCAGGGGGCAACAATGGTATATACACTGAGCATTGTCATCCCCAAATCATTCACCCAGAGCGCAAGACATCTGTGTTCAATTGTCCGAGTAATATCTGCATAAATCTTTCTCCTCAGTGAACTCAGAGAAATCAGTAGTATAACCATCTTAACTATTTTATATACATTTATATACATATACATATGTTGTTTCAGCTTATTACAGTAGTGAGACAATATGATGTTTATATGTGTGTTTTATTTATTTCACTTATGGGTATAGTGTCAAGTTGTATCCATTTACCTAAAAAAAGTCTTCAGTTGATCCTCCTTTGTGGCTGAGCAGTACTCTATTGTATAAAAATACCACATCTTTTTTCATCCATTCCTCAGTAGATGGGCATTTAGGTTGTTTTCAATATCTAGCTATTACAAATTGTGCTACTATAAACTTGAGTGCACATATGTCACTCTGCTATGTTTTTAATTGTTTTGGGAAGATACCTAGAAGGGTAATAGCTGGGTTCAATGGGTCCTAGCTTTCTGAGGAATCTCCACGCTGATTTCCACAGTGGTTGCACCAGTCTACACTCCCATCAACATGGAGAAGGGTTCCTTTTTCCCCTGCAACCCCTCCAGCATTTGTTACTGCTTGATTTCTTGATCATCGTCATTCTTTCTGGATGAGGTGAAGTCTCAGTGTTATTTTAGTTTATATCTCTTGAACGACCAGTGATGTTGCGCATTTTTTCATGTATTTATTTGCTGTTCGCATTTCTTCATCTGAGAAGTGTGTGTTCATGTTAGGTGCCTGTTTTTGGACTGGATCTTTAAATCTGGGAAGACTAATTTTTTTGAGTTCTTTATATGTTCTCGATAGTAAGGATTGCAAATTTGAACTCATCTTGGGCAACTTAAGTGATTTAGTGAGAACACATCTCATGGAGAGAGGGGAGGTAGAGGAGTGGGGAGAGGAGCAGGACTGTGAGAAGGAGGAGGAGGGGAGAAAGAAGGAGAAGAAGGAGAGGAAGAAAGGCTGCAGTTGTAGCTCAGTACACAGGTCCTGAGTTCATCCCCAGTACTGCAAAAGGTAAACCAAACTCCCTAAAACCAATGACAGAAGGCAGTATACTGATACCAGGAGCCCTAACCTTTCTTTTGGTTCTGCTACTGCTGTCACCATGCAAATCTTTCTGAGCTTCGGTTTCCTCATGGAGTGATGAGCGGACACACCCAAGTGTGGCTTGGGTTCTGCACTAATGCAGAGTAGGAGCTTGCTGGAGAGGCTGTCACTGAGGTCCTGAGGCTCATACTCACTTTGGACACCTGTCTGAGGACCCCTGCAGAACTTCCGGAAGTGCAGGGACAGGATGGAAGGAGCGAGACAGGGAAGGGATGACTCCAAACCTTCCCAGGCATGTGCAGATGTGTAGAGGAGAAGTACTGGGAATTATTTTATTGGATTAGTCCTGTGCAGAGTTTCAGCGGGGATGAAGGGTAATTGCCCTAGTGGCCAGTCTTTGTCTTTTTTTAAAAATTTAGATAATAGGGTCAAGCTCAGGGGTTTCACGCTGAGCTACAGTCCCAGCCTTTTTTATTTTTAATTTTGAGACTGTGTCTAAGTATCTGAGTTGCCCAAGCTGGTCTTCAGCTTGCCATCCTCCTGCCTCATCCTCCCAGAGTGCTGGCATGGCAGGCATGGGCCCAGCCAGTTATTGCCTTTTGAAGTCTTTTCCCATTTAACTGTGGAGCTATTCTGAGTTTTCTTAACATCTGAACAAGCTCTCTACATAGAGGGTCTGCTCCACTTCTCTATTACATAGAGACCTGTCTTGTTTTTTTCTTTTATACGTCACTGTTATTTTTGAGCCTATTAAGATTTAAATCATGTATAAATGAGTCTGACAGCTCTTAAACCTAGCTATGCTCTGGACTCTCCTGGGGGATCAGTTTTAGGAATGCTGATTCTCAACTCCTTCCCTTCTCTATTAGCTGCTGACCCTCCTGGGAATCTGCATTTCAACAACCTGGGTGGTTGAAATGCTGATGGGTACTCAAGTCTGGGAATTGTTTGTTCCATCTCAAAGTTCTGTTTGTAATTTCTTCCTTTGCTTACAATGGAGTACTAATTACCCTAAGAGAAGAGAGGCTGGTACTAAGTGTGTGGTCCCAGGAGCCTGACCATGCCCTCACCTGGAACCGTGGGAAGTGCATACTCTCAGTTCTCTTAGTTTGTACCACAGAGCTGCCAGGTCAGAGGCTCTGGGTTGGCCTGTGTCTCAACAAGTCCACCTGGGATTCTAGTGCTTGTTCAGGCTGGAGAACTGCTGGGACAGACTCAAGTTTTGGTTCTGTATATCTCATTCTTTAGCTCAATTAGAGTTTTGTGTTGTGATGTGACTGTAGACAATTTTCTCAGTTGTGAATTTATCCCCAAGTTATCTATTAAGGGATTCTTCCCATTTCTGAATTTCTGGAAGCATTTATTGAGCACTCACTGCATGCCAGCCAGGGTGGCATTGGTATAGGTGCTATGAAGCCATTTCTTCTATGTTTTACACATGCTTCAAATCCAGGGCATGCATGAGAGCCATGTCAGGGTGCTAAGGCACGTCCTGAGCCTGGATGGAGACTGGTAGCTAGCACCACGTGGAGCACAAGGGGACAGAGAGTGCATGGCTCACACAAAGATTGGGAGCTCTTTTATTTATTTGTTCAGTGCTGGGGATGGAACCCATGGCTTCACACATGCCAGGCAAGTGCTCTACCACTGAACTGCACCCAGACCTGGGTCCCAACCATGGTGCTCAGATAGAAAAAGACAATGCCAGTTGCCCCCTCTTCCACCCAGCCCCCTCAAAACAGCTGGTGCTCACTGACTAGGGCGTATAGTTCTGTTGTGTGCACACTAATATTGCAAATCTATTATGTGCAGCACAGAAGACTGCAGGATTGTTTTGCTCATTCCACAGTAGGTGTGGCCACTGTCTTGGTTACACGGTCACAGCTTCCACTGCTTTCCAGGGGCATACACTGTCCTTGGGGGAGAGTAGCAAGATCTCTTCTTTCATAGATGGATGTCAGCCATCTTGTGCCTAGTTTTGGGTCATTACCAATAAACTGGGAGGGATTTGGATGGGTAGGAATGGTGAGAGCCTAGCTCTAGTTCAGAAGGAAAGCTGGGTTTTATTCAATCTTGTCAATATTGCCAGTTGGCCTGGGATTCTGCTTTGAGATGGAAATCATGAATTGAGTGCAGTTTTGCCATAGCCCAGATGACACTGGATAGTGTTAGATACCTGTACTGACAAAGCCAGCTGCTGGTCACTGCCTCTGTTGGCTGCCACAATCTGCACATGCCAGCTTGTGATGGACACTCTATGTAGGTTGATTCTGTCAGGTGCTGGTTGGTGCCACTGGTCTTCGTTGGCTGCCAGTCTCTGGAGCTTAGTGCTAACAGCCCCTAATATTTACTGTTTCTTCAGAACCAACAGCTCTGTCCACACTACTCAGGTTAAGAATCCTGAGATTTACAGGAATTTGAAGCCCTCACTCACCACCCAAGAAACAGGCTATTAGGACCACCAAAGTGAGTATTTTAAAAGGGTCTGTGCTGCAGCCCGGGCCAACACTTTGGAGGGAACCCTCCTAGATTAACTGGAGGAGGGAGAATGTTGCTTATATAGCAGCTGCAGGCCTGTGATTGGTCTCAATAGAGGCCGGTGATTGGTGCAGGGTTCCAACACGGCCTCAGCTTTCCTGGTAGCCATGCAGTGAGGGGTCAGGGCTGAAGCCAGAGAATCTTCTGGCTCCTTCCCTCCCTGATCTTGGACAGATCAGGTTGCCTCTCCCTTTCTTCAAAAAGGCAACAGTAGTATCTGAAGTGGTAGAAACAGTGGACAGGTAGCAGTTGTCTGGTCCACTGGGGGCCAAGGAGGCACAGGGAGGGGGCGGGGCGGCAGGACCAAGCCATGCCCCCTCCATCCGGGGCTTTTCCTTTGTCACAGCAAAAGGAAATTACCAGGAAAAAGGAAGACGCTGGTTTCTGGTAGGAAATGCCTATGACTAAAAAAAAAAAAAAAAAAAAAAGTTGAGAGGAGTGAGCTTAGGGGTCTCCCAGAGAGCTGATGGGGCCTTCTATGCCCTTCTGTGGTCTGGGGTTGGCCTTCGGTCCCATGAAGACCTTCTATTGTGCTGTCTGTTTTAGGCTTGCAACCCCAGGTTTCCACCCCACTCCGCGACTTCCCTTTCTCAGTCTTGGTGGATTTTCAGGGAAATCACCTTTGTGAGTTTGGATTAATTTGCACCAGGGTCATTACAGGAGATTGTGAAAGAAATGTTGGCAGCCCAAGGAGGCACTCAGTGCTTCAGATCCCGTCTTCTCGGCAACAGGAAGCCCTTTCTTATTCTCCATAAACAAGTCCGGGTAGTTCCTCCACCTTCCCTTCCCCTCAAGGTACAAGTTGGCTTTGAAATCCATGAAAAGGATTCAAGGTGTAACCTTATTTTTGGCAAAAGACTTAATTCCGGTTATTTTAAGAGTTTGTATGCATTACCTCCCCTTCCAGATGTAACTTAATAAAATCCACGCGTTAGAGGAGATTATCTTTCATTCAGCTAGAGTAGAAGTTCATCTGTGTGTCCTCAGGTTCGGTTTCCATTGTTCAGGGGAGCAGGACAGGGCAGGGGGTGTAGATACTGGTGTTGCAGTTCCAATCACAGCCACCAGAGGGTGCATGATGCCTTGAAACTGCCTGGAAGCTCAACACTGGCTACTTTGAGGTCTGTTTTTCATCAAGCCCTGTATGGTGTAGGCGTTGTCTCCACAGGTGGAACAGCTAATGAGATACAAGAGAGCTTTCTTGCTGGGAATCTGAGAATTCAAGTAGAGACACGTCCACTAATGCAAACATTAAGTTCTGTAAATAATTAATACCGCAGATTAGCTCATGGGTGTGGACGAGTTGCTGTAATCGTGGGCACTTAAAACTGTAAGAGGACAGTGGATAAAGGCCGGTTTCCTGCCTTCATAAGTAAGTCAGAACCTGCCCCACGCCCCGTTAATTGTTAAAAACTGATCATGGAGCAAGGTTGCAAAGAAGTGACAATTAATAGCATTTTGTGCCCGCGAACCCATGCAATAATCACCTTCACTGTCTGCAGCAGCCATAAAGAGGCCTGGGCTGGGCCTGTTTTGGGGAGAATTACGGGTCCAGAGGCCCAGAGAGGAAGTGGACATGGCTGCAGTGCCTGCTGTAGCTGGGCGTTCTCTGGAAAGACTCTGTCACCAGCTGCTGTGCACAGAATGCTGCCTGGGGGTGGCCCTGGGCTCTGGGACCCTGCTGAATCTTCACCACAGTCTAACTTGCTGGCCTGTTTTAGCATAGTTGGTCATTTACCCTAGGTCCTACCATGTCAGAACTAAACTCAAACCCGGGTCTGTATGACTCTGTCCTTGGGTCTTCAGACAGACACAGGTGCTGGGTGCCTCTGTTCCAGGCGGTGTGGTGGGTGAGGGGATACAGGAGGAGGGGCAGGGAAGACAGGACCCAGCCTGCGTGGAGCTTGCGTGCTAGGAGGGGATGGCAGACCCTCACTAAATGAAGAAAATAAAAATGTACTTCTGTTGGGTACTCAAAGAAAACGGAGGGAGATTTGATTACCTGGGTGGGTGGGGGCTTTATATTTATTGTAATTAGTGACACATATTCATCGTATGAATTAACGAGCTTGCCTGTGGTATTTCTGTTCTGTGTGTATTGTGCATTGATCACATCCATCCAGCCTTCTGCTTTCCTGGCTCCCTCCCTGGACCTTCAAAATTCCTCATCCTCTTTTTGGTCTTTTCTCTGCATACACATCTGAGAGAAAACAGGCAATTCTGTATCCAGCTTATTTTGCTCAACGCAATGTCCTGTAATTCCGCCCATTTTCCTGCAAATGACAGGACTTTGTTCTTCTTTAAGGTTGAATAAGACTCCCTTGTGTGTGTACACAGTATGTTTTTATCCATCCATTCGGTGATGAACACCTAGGTGAGTTTCTTATGTTGGTCACTGTAAATAGCGCTGTAGTAAACATGGCTATAAAGCTATTTTTTTACTATGCTGATTTCATTTCCTTTGGATATATATATCCAGAGGTGGGACAGATGGATCATATGTTCGCTGTATTTTTAGTTTTTGAGGAATCCCCTCCCTGTTTTCCACGGTGGCTGCACTAAATGACACTTAGCAAGAGTGATTAGCACAGGGATTTCTTCTTCTCCATGTCCTCACCAGCATTTATTATTTTTTGTCATGGCCATTCTAATTGGAGTGAGATGAAATCTTATTTTTTTTTTTTTTTGGTACTGGGGATCGAACTCATGACCTTGCACTTGCCAGGCAGGTGCTTAAGCCATTGAGCTAAATCCCCAGCCCTCTTATTGTAGTTTTGATTTGCATTTTCTTGGTAGCTAAAGATTTTGAGAGGTTTTCATATATTTGTTTGTCACTTGTATTTATTTATTATTTATTTATCTTGAGACAAGGTCTTGCTCTGTAATTCTGGCTGGCTTGAACTCACTGTGTAACCCAGGCTGGCCTCTGGCCTTGAACTTGAAGCAATCCTCCTGCCTCAGCTTCCCAAGTGTTGGGATTATGGGAGTGTGCCATCATGCCCGGCTTTGTATTTCTTCTTTTGAGAAGTGTCTATTCAGTTCATTTCCCTTCTTTTAAAATTGCATTACTTGTTCTTTTGTTGTTAAGTTTTTTTAATTCTTTACATATTCTAGATTCTTTGTATATTCTAGATATTAATCTTCCATTAGACAAATAGCTGGCAAAGATATCTCCCATTCTCTAGGTTGTTTCTTTACTCTGTTGTTTCTGCTGTGAAAGAGTTTTTAAGTTTGATATAATCTCATTTTTCAATTATTCTATTTTTCTGAACTGTGAGAGTCTTACCCAGGAAATTATTGCCTGTGCCAATATCTTGAAGTTTCTTCTATGTTTTCCTCTAGTATTTCAAATCTTACAGTTAGGTCTTTGGTTCATTTTGAGTTGATTTTTTTGTGCAGAGTAGAAATAGGGGTTAAGTTTCAATCTTCTAAAATGGATATCAAGACAACAAAATGTATATTTTGGTACCTTTGTTGAGAGTTAGTTGTTTGAAGGTGTGTAGATTTATCTTTGGGCCCTCTATTCTGTCCCACTGATCGACATTTCTGTTTTTCTGTTGATGCCATGCTGTTTTTTTTTTTTTTTAAACTATGGCTCTGTAGTGTATCTTGAAATCAGGTATTATGATACCCCCAGCTTTGCTCTTTTTGATTAAGAGTGCTTTGGCTGTTTGAAGTCTTGTGCTTGCTCATGAATTTTAAGTTTGTTTCTTCTAGTTCTGTGAAGAATGTCATTGCTTTTTTGATGGGGACTGCATTAAATGTTGCATTAAAAGTTACTTTTCTTGTTGCTGGGATGAAATATCTGACACCCAAAGTTCAGGGGAAAAGATTTATTTAGCTCACATGGAGTACAGGTTTCAGTCCATAATTGGCTAACACCAACATGGGGTGGCATGGCAGAGGACAGCTCCTGGTGCCCACAAGGCAGCAGAAGCTGCTTACTTTGTATGCAGACTACCTGGCTAGGGCAGGCGTAGCGCTCATGCCATTCATCCTAGCCAGAACTATGCCAAACCAGTCCGTGGCCTGATGCACTAACTACCCATCCTCAATCCCAGCATTACACACTCTAGATTCAGCCACCTCTGAAAAAGCCCCACCTATAACTGCATAAGACTTTGGGGACCTAACCCATAAGCAATGTAGATTGCTTTGGGCAGTATGAACACTTTAACAGTATTAATTCTCTCAATTTGTGAACATAGGAGATTTTTGGTTTTTAACAGTATCTTTGGTCCCTTTTATTCGAGGCACATTGTAGACAGAGGAGCACAGGACAGGGGCAAGTTCACAGCAGTACAATGGGTGGGAGGACAAGGCAGTCTTTAGACTATTTCACCTTCCAGAGACATGGAGGTCACTCTATCTTCTCTTATCTTTTTCAGTTTCTTTCTTCAGTATTTTATAATTTTCATTGTAGAAGTCTTTCACATCCTAGTTAGGTTTATTCCTAGGTATTTTTAATTTTCTGTGGTTGTTGTGAATGAAATTAAGTTTTCAGGTTTCCTTCCCAGTGAGTTCATTATTGGTGTATGGAAGAGCTACTGATTTTTATGTTGATTTTGTATCTTGCAACATTATCAAATGTATTAGTTCTAATTGCCTTTTGGTGGATTCTTTAGGTTTTTTTCTACATAGAATCCTGGCCAGAACTTGCAAACTTTTTATTACTGATTCAATTTCAGTACTTGTTATTGGTCTATTTAATTTTTTTTTTTTTTTTTTTGGGTACTGGAAATCTAACTCATGACCTTGTGCGTGCCAGTCAGGCACTTGTGTTGTTGAGCTAAACCCCCAGCCTTGGTCTATTTAAATTTTAAAGGTTATCTTACTTCAATTTTGATAGGTCAAATGTGTCCAGAAAACTGTCCATTTCTCTTAGATTTTCCAATTTATTGATAAATAGTTTGACAAAATATTTCCTATTGCCAGGCATGGTGACACACATCTATATTCCCAGCAACTGGGAGGCTGAGGCAGGAGGATCACTTTAAGTTTGATGGCAGCTTGGGCTACATTGTGAGTTCAAGGCCCACCTAAACTGCATAACAGGACTCTGTCTCAAAACAAAAAATGTTCTCTGATGATTCTATGAATTTCTATGGCACTTGTTGTAATGTCTCAGCAGGGCTACTGTAAACCAGATGTTTGGTGAGTGGGGAGGCAGTTGAGTTGAACCTGAGGATGAGAGTTTCAGTCTGGGGAAAGATGTGGGCAAGGACTGCATGGCCTAGCCTGTGCCAAGGCCCAGGGTGGGTTTCAGGTGGGTGATATAGGCACGAGAAAGCAGGCTGGGGAGTCTGAGCATGGTAAATAGATGGGCTGGGCCTTGTAGCCTGGTTTGGTGACTGCACACCACAGGTTCCCCCGAATTGTCTCTGCGAGAGTCCAGCTTTTTCCGACATATGTGCTGCTGTCAGTTGCAAGTCAAGCCTGTGGCTGGCTTCCAGCTCATTGCTCCTTTCTCTCTCTCTCTCTCTCTCTCTCTCTCTCTCTCTCTCTCTCTCTCTCTCTCTGTCTCTCTCTTTTTTAAACATTTAATTCATCTTTTCTGGCCTCCCTAGTTCCCAAAGGAAGACCCAGCTGCCAATTCCCTCTTTATTCTAATCTCTCTGTGGGTTTCCCATCTGCTTTGGGCCTGGGTAGAAACTGCTGCCGTCAGCTCTGGCCAATCAAGCCCTACATCTTGTTTAGCCCAACTGGCACTGACATCAGACCTTGGGATCAAGGGCAGGCCAGGCCTTTGAGACAGCCACCTGGGGAGGAAAGGGAGCTTCAACCACGTGGGCCTGAGGGAGAATTCTGGCGGAAGCCATTGTGGTGCTGCCAGTGGATGGAGCGAGGTTCCCAGCAGCTTAGGTGTCCCTCAGTAGAAGCTGGCATTCTAGTTTTTTTCCTTGATAGAAGGGATCAATGAACAGCCACCGAGATAATGACCCACAGCCATATCTGCCTAAGGAGTTACATGCAAAATCTTCATGAAGATCTTAATTTCTTCTTGATTGGTTCTATTTGCACATTTGGGCACCATTCAAAGGGGAATCTGTGTCCGGAGGAACCTTCTATAGGGAACAGGAAGAATGGGCACAGAGGTACGGGGCTCCAGCCAGACCTGGGCGTACGCACTCGCTGGCCATGTCCAGAAGGGCTCTGCGAGGACAGCTGGTGCCGAGTGCTTCCCTGTCCATCAGGAAGAGCTCCCTGTCTTTTTCCTTGCATTTGAGGTCAAGGTCAAGGCCTTATCTATTAAAATTCCTAATCTGCACCCAGAAGGAGGAATGTGTAAGCTGCTGCATTAAACCACTAGAGGAATTTTAAAAGGAAGTGCCATACAGCTAACATGTATTGAATGTTCACTAAGAGGTATATTTGCTTTATTGAACCCAAGTGGTCTCCGTCTGGTCTGTAGGAACTTGGTCAGTTTTCATCTTTGCCTATCAGTGAAGACACTGAAGCACGGAGAGGATAGCTGACTGCCCTGAGCTCACACGGCCCCTGGCTGAATCGGCATCTGGTGCAGAGCTTGCGTAGAGCTGCTGAAATCTGCTACCTCCTGAGGATTTTTAGGGCCTGGGTTGTAGACACTGAAGAAAGGAGGACAGGGATATAGCTCAGTGGCACAGCATCTGCCTGACAAGTGCGAGGTCCTGAGTTCAATTTTTGGCACCCCACCACCCCAAAAAGAAAGGTTTTGTGCTGCAGGACTTTATGATATAAATGTGCCTTGTGACTCTCCCAAGGTGGGTAGAGGAGGCACCATCTCCAAGTTCATTTGCTTCTTTATTTTGTTAGCATAGGTGTGTGATGCATAATAATTATGTTCATTTGGGGGATTCAGAACCTATACAGATAACATCTTGGTCATTTTTGATCCCTTTTCCCTCCCTACTCCTGTCCTCCAGATCCACCCCCCACTTTTTTTTTGGAGACATGGTCTCCCAGGTGGTCCAGGCCGGCCTGTGAACTCACTACGTAGCCCAGGCTGACCTGGAACTTGTGGTGACCCTCCTGCTTCAGCTTCCCGAGTGTTGGGATGACAGGTGTGCGCCACCATGCCAAGATCCTCGTGTTTTCTTTTTACAGTATCCTCAGCCCCCTTTACTCCAGGTACACTGCAGGCTGAGGAGCAGAGAACCAGGGCAAGCTCACAACAGAGCAGTGGGTGAGAGGGCAGCTTCTCCAGCGCCTTCTCCTGGGAAAAGTCTACCTCCCTGTTTCTCATCTCTGGTTTATTTTGCACTTCAAATTATTTATCTTTTGTGTTTCTCATGTGACTGACCACCACATCCCCCTTTCCAATGATTTCTGTTACATCTCCAAGAACTCGTGTTCCATGGAGCATTAGAAAGGGGACTCTGGGTTATTTTATCTATTTCCCTGAAATTTGTTTTCAAAATGAACTAGTGCTTTAAAGAGTTTTATCTCTGGAATTGAACTAAAATTTGAAACCCCAGTATAAAAGCAAGCATAATTTGGCTCTCTACTTAACTGCTTTTGTTGGTTGGGCTGCCAGGTTTGTTTTCCCGGTGTGGGGAAGGGCTAGATTTGGAGCCTGGGGTGTTTAGGAGATTTAGTCCTGGCAGGGTGCTCTGGTTTCCTCCTGCCGTGTCTTGGGAGGTATTTGCTGGTTTGGCCTCAGCTGGTCTGGTGAGCAGACGCTGCCCCCCACACCTCCTGCCGCTGTACAGAGATGGATCAGCAGCTTGCCGGGCTGCTACCCAACAGGATGGCCATGCCAGGCGCTGCGCTCTGGGCCTTGGGGAGTGCTGTGCCTACATCTCCAAAGACAGGGTACCCTACCTGTGGCCTGGCAGTGACACTGACTTCCACATGCACACAGTCGCACCAGGCAGCCCCGTGGGTCCTCATTTCCAGTGATTCCAGAAGAGGGAGCCACACCCTCAGCAACACTGTTAACTGTTTCAGGGGGAGCAGTTCAGTGACATTTAGGGTATTCACTGTGGAGGACAGCCACTGCCTCTTATCTACTCCCTAGATATCCTCACTGCTCCAAAGTAAATCTTGCCCAGTGAGCAAGTTCTTTCCCACCCCTCTGCTTCCCCAGCCCCTGTCTCTGTCTCCGTCTCTGACTCTGTGGAGTCATCTGTTCCATATCTTTCATGGGAATGGAATCCTACAATACTCAACCTTTTTTCAGTTTGCATGAGTTTTTTCTTTTATCAGATTCACATTAATTTGTCTCATGCATGATATTTCTGAGGTTCGTTCATGTTGTAGCACTCTCTTTTCATGACTGACTAATATTCCACCATATACAAACACTGCCATTTGTTTATCCACCTGGCTGGCCATGTCATCTGCTGGAGTCCAGCTGCGGCAGGGCTAGGGTTTCCCAAAGGTGGACAGGGAGTCGGCGAGTGAGAGACAGAAGACACTGCACACCAGTCTGTGAGTGAATCTGAATCCGCTTTATTTTTTAGAAGCTGGAATATATATTTGCTAACCTTGGCAGCAATCCCCAGCCCCAAGCAGGAAGCGCCCCAGGCTTAGGGCCAGGCAGGGACAATCCTAAACAATAGGTTTTAATTAACTCTTTTCACCTTTGTAACATCTCAATCTTGTTACTTAGTTAGCTTGGAAAATGTAAGCCGATGCACCTGGATGCCTGCAGGAGGAAGAGATGTGTGAGGCTATTGTGCCGCTCCCTACATTTTTTCTCTTATCACTTATGGGAGTATGGCAGTTCCTGTGAGGACAGCGCCTGTCTTAGGTCAAGGACTCTTCATATGAACCCAACCAGGCCTTACCCGTCATGGGCCTGCAGGACAGCAATTGGTCCTGTGCCTGTCTTAGGCGGCTGGTGGAGTAACATATGTGTCCTAGTTGCCCATCTTTGGCTGCCTGTCCAGTGTCTCAGGGCAGTTGTCTCACAGGAACCCT